>JANIJG010008385.1:0-73253 GCA_024611175.1 Megaceryle torquata | reverse complement strand
TTTTTTTTTTTTTTTTTTTTTTTTTTTTTTTTTTTTTTTTTTTTTTTTTTTTTTTTTTTTTTTTTTTTTGTTGATTTTAGAGCTGATGGAAATAGTTCTGCTATTGTTGCACAGGATAAAACAATGCAGGACAATTTTCAATCTGTTTTAACTTGCTTATTTTTACTGCCCTTGCTGTAGTCTTCATCAGTTTCAGTGTGGAAAGAGATTTCTCCAGATGGTGGTTTGGAACAAGAGCCAAAGGACAGGGTCTAAAATGTTACATTCCAGCTGTTGATGCTCAGAATTTAGAAGCTACTGCCTTTCACTGTGTTTTGATCTGTGTTTTGAACAGAAAAGTAAGTAAAATTGCTTACAGACCTTGTTGCTAAAACAAGTGCATGTTACACCAGCCTTTTAGAGGACACTGGGCACCTGCCTGGTAGGCCCTTTCAGACAGAAAAGTCTGTAGCAAGTCACCAGGGCAAGTGTCTGACTGCAGTGAGAGCAGTGTGCTACTTCTGACTGGAACACCACTACAAAAAGGTTTGCCACCTCAGCAGGGCAGTGAATTGGAGTATTGCACTGCTTAGAGATGGATGAGCAGTTCCCACAAAAACAAATGAATTCCCAACAATGTCAGTAGGACAGCAGGAACAGATTGAACATCCTGAATGGATAGATTCATTTAACACAGTTCTACTCACTTCCAAGTGGGGGCAATTGGTCAGATTTTGACCATCTCAAGTTGCAGTTGAAAAATGGACATTTGTCCTTCTGGCTTGCATTTCATAGGATTAAAGGGCAGTTAAGGTTGGAAAGGACCTCACTGCAAAATATGGGTAATTCTAAGGTTCCTGTTACTCAATTAAAAGGAAATTGCAGGCTTTTAAACAGAGGTGAGTTAGGATTTGGAGTTTTCTGCAACTTATGTTCCTAAGGCAGCTCTTCGAGTTTTGCAGTACACACCTGAGGTAGCTAGTTTCCCAGTAACTGCTCTTTCTATCATGAGGAATAGATGAGTATGTAAGCTTCCAAGCAAAGAACAGGCACTCAGTCGGTGAATTTGATCTTGCTTGAGAATTTGCTGTCAACTACAATAGTACCCTTTTTTGTCCCACATCCATCTGTTTGACATTTTTCTCCCTCCGTAATTTACAGTCAGGAGAGGTGCATCCTGGTGTGAGGACAAACAACAGAGCTATTAAAAATGGTAAGAGAGGACCTCTTACATGTAGCAAAAATGCCACAAACTAGAATTGGATTAAAGAATTAGTAAGCATCTCAGACCTCGTTTTCTTGCTTCGAGGCAATTTCTAAGTTGTCCACTTCTCTGAGGTCCCATTTGCCACCTGATAGCACGGCATACCAGCTCCATACTGATGTGGTCCAATTCCCTGCAGCATGGATGGAGAGTGCATAGGATGCCAAATTAAACAGGAAGAGGAGGGGGATTTCTGTGAGCTGTTGTGATTAAAGTGACATGTATTGTTTTCTGGTGAGTGGACGTTGA
Organism: Megaceryle torquata; assembly: GCA_024611175.1. Lineage (NCBI taxonomy): Eukaryota > Metazoa > Chordata > Aves > Coraciiformes > Cerylidae > Megaceryle > Megaceryle torquata. The sequence goes on along the minus strand of JANIJG010008385.1, from coordinate 71,761 downwards.
GCCTGATCAGAGTTGAAGGCAGTCAAAAGTGTACTCAAATTATATTCCTGGAATTGCTTTAAATTTGGACTGGGATCTTAACTTTAAATGAATAGCTATTGGCTACAACAGATAGTTCGCTCACGACTGTGGCTGCTGGAACAACACTGAAATCATGCCCCTCTGGTTATGTGCCTCAAACCTGTCCTTGTTGGAGTCACCTGGAGGCTTTGGAAGCAGAACCGAGGAAACGTGAATGACTAAATGATGAATGCCCAGGTTGCTAATGTTGCCCAGTGATCTACATGTCATTTTAGAAAAACTGCTGATAGTTCCTTTATTTGCTCCTAAAAAAAAAGGTGTATGGTCTTAAACATGCCATGACAGGAATACCTAAAAGGGAGAGTTTCTGAGATAAATTGCCATTATACCTTTTGAAAGTGGTCATTTGCAAGCTCACTAAGACTCAGAAAAGAATTGCAGTCTTTGCCATAATTTCCATGAATTCTCTTGCTTTGTTGCAATGGGAAAGATGGTGTGAGATTGCTGAGCAGCAATGAATATGGGGCAATGTCTGTAACAAAGTGGTTACAGTGTCATTGGTGAATTGACAGCTCTGATTGCTCTGTGAATCCTTTACTTGCCTACAAAAGTAGGAATTTACAGCTAAGCCTACTATAAAATTGAAATTGGCACTTAAAATAGTTGAGTTAAAATCAAGAAAAGCTCTCAGTAATCTCATGTGTGCACTAACTTGGTTACCTTTTCTTTCCCTTTGCTAGCCCTTTGGGTTTTATTCTCTGTGCTGGTTTTTGCCATTTTCTGCTTGATGAAAGCTCAGTTTTCTTTCTCACCTTTACTTCAGTACTCTGATTTCATTTGTAAACCCAAGAAGTTGGGGAGTTGAGTAATCATTTTTTTCCCAAGTCTGATTGAAGGAAAGAATCAAATAGTTCTAGTGACCTAATCTGTACTGGTTTCTATGTAGCAACTTTAAAGACTTAAAAGGCTTCACAATGGCTGATTGTGAATCTCCTCGTATCTCGTTTAAAATTATTTTTCATGCAATAACACTATCTTTAGAGATTTGCACACTGTCCTATTTTGGAAACCTCTGCATAGCAAAATGGGAGAACAGGAACCTGCTTTGTTCTTTCTTTCTCTTTCTGGACACTAGAAAATATGGGAAGCAGTGTATAAATAAACTTGCAGCTGCAGTTTATCGTATACAGTTGTTAACTGATGAGCAAAGTTGAATAAAACAATGGATTTCCAGGATTTAAAATCAGTGCCATCATCTTGTTATATGGGGGAGGAAAAGGTGCAAGTAATAAAATCATAATCAGTCTAATAATGCACTAATTTTATTACATTTGAGCTTCTTTATTTTTGTTTCATTTTGGTTTTGTTTCTGGGTTTGTTGTGTTGGTGGAGTTGGTTTTTTTTTTCCTTTGTACTTAAAAGAAATTGCCTTTTAGTTCTTGAAATGTAGATAAGATGGCTTTACAACTGAAGGCAGGAACAGCTCAGATTTCAGAGCTGAGTAGTTGGTATCATTCATGCAGTGAATGTATGTTGTCCTTAGCAGACAGCAACGTCATGGATTCTTTTTGCTTAAATGTGGACTAGCCACAGTTTTGTGATTTTTCTGTTCCAAGGTGAAGCTAATCAACACAAAGGGTCCAGAGGACGCAAGGAGTTGTGCAGAACAGTGTAGAGTTCCTGTTGCCATGCCTAGATGCAGGAAGTTGCTGCTTGGCTGGGAAACAGTCTCTTCCTCACTTAGGGAAGTTGTTCTATCTCTCATCTTCTAGCAGATTTTTCTTTCCACTCATGGCTAACGTAAATTGGTCTGATTATTACCCAACTCCCTTGTTACCTGAACCATGGCATTAACATAGCAATTCCAAGTGCTGCTGTCACAGTTTCTATGCGTTTTTGGTTTTTTTCCTTCCTATAGAACTTCACATAGCATGTGGATTTTTGAGTAGAATCCTGCCAGAGCAGATCCTTTGAAGTGAAGGAGTTGAAGAGACTACTCATTGAAGGAGGTTTCTCTGGTTCAGGATGGGATCTCTGTGAAAGAAGAGGTGTGGATTAGAAGGCTGGTGCTGGAGGGAGCATCCTGGCAGATCAGGCACTTGCTTACTGTTGATGACACAACACGTGGTGTCCATTCTTCTGAAAAGAACCTTAAGCATTGTTATATTCTGGATTGAGTCTGGCTTTTTCTGTTTGCACCTATGAAAAGGACTTATTTTTATATTGCAAGGTGAAAGGCAGTTGTGTTCTTAAGGGTGTGAGTTTTCAGGATAAGAGCACTCACTGGCTTTTTTAAACTGTAATTATTTATTTTTTATTTCTAGATATGTTTCAGAAAAGTTTCAAGGTGATTGTGTGCTATGGCAATGGATTAGTGCTTCGTCAACCTCTTAGCAAAGAGATGCTGTTCTTAGCCTAAATTTCCCTGTCTCTTTGCTGTCTTAATTTCTGTTTCTGTACTTCCTGTTTATTGCCATAACTGAATGATGCACATCACTTCAAGATATCTTAAAAGTAACAAAGACTCCTGTGTTCCCAGGGCAGTGTTTCATCTTTGAGGAAGCCATTTCCAACATTGTTTTGTATTGCAGTTCTGTAATCAAATTGTTAATTTAAAAGATTGATTTAAAGCAATCGTGTGCTTCCTTTGCTTGTGTGGCTGACTAGTTAGAGATCATTGCAGTGGAGGATGATGAGCTTTGTTTCCTATGTGTGAAGGTTGCCTCAGCCTTAGACTAGTACAGCATTTGTCTTGGATGCATGAACTGCCACAAAAGGTACCCTGTTTCTGTTACTGCTCTGAAGGTGACTTGCTCACCATATTTCAGTGCCCATGGGGAGGTTTCAATAAGTTGAGTTCCCAGGGAAGCAGCAGAATTATAGGAACATTGATTTCCAATCAAAAGGTGTCTCTCTTCTTTACAGTCCTTTACATGCAAATGTAAAGGACTACTCTCCATCTCCAGGGCAGGCAGACGTGCAGTTCTGTGTCCAGGTCTTTGCCCTGGGAGGCCCAAGTGAGAGGTGGCTGTCCAGGCCACTTGGGAAAAGAGATCTCAGAAACCTCCTATAGGTGATATCTCTACCCAGGAGCACTGTCTTTTCATGGGTCTTTCAACTTTGATAAATTAATATACTGCAGCAAAATATCTTAGCTTCTTACAGCATGAGAAAAAGGATTAGTACAGAGAATTTAATTTGTTAAATTTATCTGGCTGGTGGTGTCTTCTGGCTCTGAAGTTGTGGGGTAAAGAGGAGGCAGTGTGCTTGTGTTAAAGACTCATTAATTTTTTTACTGTACGCATCATCTGTATAAAACATTTAGGTGGCTTTCCTTTGCTTCTTTCCTGTTTGCATGTTTTAAAGATCCTCAGTTGTGTTATACAACAGTTCAACAACTGCTCTGTGATAACAGACTCTGTGTTATTAGAAGGCTGTGTTGCTGTAACTCAGGGGATTATGCAATTCCGAAAGCTTTGTGGAGGGCAGGAAACCTCTTAAATTGAAATAGATTTGGTTGTGTTACCTAATCTGCTGAAGTTGAATATTGATAGGCATTGTTTGAGCTTCTTCCCTCTTGACTGGTAGTTCAGAAAAAGCGGCTGTATGGTGTATGAGACAACAGAAGGGCAGATACTACCTATTAAAAATGTGAAACTACAAAATGAGTATTCCTGTAGTAGTTATTCAAAGTATCAAGGCTGCATTTCCGGTTTAAGACTAAAATTATCTTTAGAAGATACTAGCAGAGGATTTATTATTAAAATCCCCACTTTAAAAATAAAAATGCCCAATTAGGCACGGACAGCGAAAGCAGCGGCACGAATACGTGCCGTGTATGCACGTACATCGCACTTCTAGAAGAGAGTGCCCGCCGCGGGAGGGAAAGCCCGCTGGCGGGCCGGGCCGGGCCGTGCGGGGCCGGGCCGGGCCGTGCTCCCCCTCGGAGCTCGCCCGGCCGGGAGCGGCTCCGCCGCCGGCTGCCGCGGGGGGTGACGGGGCTGCGGGCACTGCAGCCGCACCGCGGCGGCGGGAGCTGCAGCCGCCGGCCGGGGAGGGATGACATCACCTCCCGGAACATGTGATGCAGCCGGCTGGCGCGGGGGCTGCTGAGCTGTGTAGGGAGAGATTGATGCAGATATTTATGGCATTTCATTTGAGTGCCGTAAATGCCTTTTAAATTTTTTTTTTTTTAAAGGAAATCCTCATAATTGCAACTGGTTTGGAGCGCAGAGGCTTTAAAAAAGGGGAGGGACCCCACCCTAAGCCCTTAAGCCCTGCTTATATTGCTGATGTTTTGTTTTATTATTGCTCTGTTGCTGATAAAAATGATACTTTCTTGCCTTATTCACCCTCTTTGGCTGTCAGCATTCTTTTGTCAGTTGTAATCCCCACAGTCTTTTCAGTTAAGCTCTAACACTGCGGAACCGGAATATAAACAGGCTGTTTAGAGCAGCAGGAATATGATAATCCAAGCCAGCCAGCCTTAAGGATATGCGGATCCAGAACACGAGCCAAGCTGTAACGTATTTGCTAGGGTGTTTACCTTGAGCAGCCCCTTAATAGTCAAAGAAATGTTAGCTAAATGTTTCTTGCTTCTTATGTGCCACAGGCAAAGTAAAATGTGCAGCTACCGTGCATCATCTGAGGTGAAGTAGTTTAAGGGCTTAGAAATCTCAGCAAGCAAATTGCAGTAATGTCAGTGTCTTGGGTATTTTTTGAGCTAAGCTAGACAGCAAAGTAGAGCACTAGTTTCTGCATGCTTTTTAGGTGAGGAGAAAGTGTTTTCTGCCTCTAAATGTACTGTAAAGAAAAGGAATCACCATGGTTGATATATGAAAGCTGAACACGCTAAATTGGCATTAAGCTTGTGCTGAGTCGCTCAAAGCACGTTAAAAAAAGAATAAAATAACCCTGGAAGTGTCCCTGTATGCCATAGCAGCCAACTGAAGCCCAGATATTTAAAGGTGGAAAAAAGTATTTGCTGTCTTTATAGATGAGTTATTTAAGCCCAAGGTTTTAAAGTCTTGTTTAAAGCTTTAGTCCATGCTAAATGAAAACTTGGTACTGTAGACAGTTTCAGGAAAAAGTTGATTAACACATAACCAGTGCTCTGGAGGAAGGAATAATGCAAGAGGTTCCTTTGGAGCTGCCTTACACTCCTGAGAGTCTTAAGCTCAAACATGAAAGAAATATCTGTGTCCTTCCGCTGCTTTGTTGGCCTGGAGTTGCTGTGTGATTACAAAATACTGTCCATCATGTAGAACCCCCCCATGCAGCGTGGTTACCCAAGGAACCAGTTTTCCTGGTCTAGCTTTTCGGAGAGTGTGCACTGAATTTTCGGTTCATTTTTGCTTTATGATGTTCATGGAAAAACAGGGGGGTTGCGAGTGGTAGAGGATTTGTTTAGTTTTGTTTGTAGGCTGTGGGTGCCGAGATGATGTCCTCATAGAATGCTTCAGTTACAATGAACTGGAGAGATATATTGCTCACAGATATTTGTCTAAATGTGTTTGTTTTGTTTTGTTTTGTTTTTAATCCCCAGTCATGGGTAGTCTGTAGTCTTCCACAGGTAATCCCGTGTGCTGCTTCCCAGTTCTTTCCTTTACAAAACTTCGACTGCCTGAAGTGAACCTCTCTCAGTAATTCTAGTCGTCTTATTTATGCAACCGCAAGACTTGGGTGTTTTGAGGACTGCAACCATGTGTCCCCTCAGTTCTTCAGGCTAGACAGTGTCATTTGGTTTAGTCCTTCTTCATAGCTCTTGACATGGAAGCACCTGGCCATTTTCGTCCCTTGGGTATTCCATTTGGTGTGTCCTGGATTGTGCTTTGAGAGGTAGTGCCCATAACCAGATACTGTAATGACACAGAAGTCTCAGTATTGTGGCTTGAATGGAAAACCTGTGTTGTAATTCACATATATTGCACCCTTATTTACAAGTCTTATGTTACTTGATGACACAGATTCAATACGTTCCGCTTTTAGCTTTGAAGTGCACAGCTTTTTGGTAAGGCTCAGAATCTGAGACTAAAGGATATGAAACATTTGAATATTTTTGAGGAGGAAGACAAATTATGGCCTCCTTGCTGGGCATCCATGATGGCTTCTGCTGTCATCTCTAGAGGGATTGTGGCACAAAGGATGAACAATATATTTTAGAAGAGACTTCTACATGTACACCAGAGCTTGCTCTTGTAAGATTTCCCTGAAACTATAAATAATTAAGAAGCTTATTTTAAACTTCTGAATAGCTCAAAGTGTTGCTTTTAAGGAACACAGCTACTGTGGTGTAGCAGGCTATTTGGGCTGTTTTACTTAACAGTTCTTCTGGGCTGATAGAGAAGTAAGTGCTTCCCACTTACCCCAGAAGAGGTACTTTCTTCAGAAATTAGATTGTTTGTTTGTTTCTGTTTTTTAAAGCACATGAATTCAAAGAGTCTGGGGAGTATCAAACAGAAGCATGGGTACAAAACCACCCAGTTTTTGTTAGATGAATGAGTTTGATCCAGATGGGGCCAATTCTGTATTGTCCGGGTCAACAGGGTGGAAAAGGTCATGAATGAAATTATTCCTACATCTCCCTTATTAAAGAAAGGAGAGATTTAGATACTGGCCACAGAAACGTAATTGAAGTAGAGAGGAGGGACAAGCTGGTGATGTGCTGCTTTGCATCACTGACCGCAATCACTCATCTCCATGGGTGTATATAGTGTTAACGTGACAAAATGTGGTCTCTGTTACAAAATGTTGCCCTTATTGGGCAGCAAAAAAGACACAGTTGAGAGCTTTATCTCCCAGTTCTGCTTACAGAAGTGATGTAAGGAAAGTTTGAGGTAAACAGTGTTGGGGATTTTTGGTGGGTCTTTTTTATGGTGTTTTTGGAGGGTTTGGGATTTTTTTAAAATTTTTTTTATCTGGTAATTATTATAAAGGTACCTGCTCTTTATTAGCTTGATACTACTCTCTGCTGGAACCAAAAGTGACAATGGGATTTGGAATACCAAAAAGCAGTAGCGTCCAACTGATAGTTTTTATTTACTGATGATAAGACTAATGCCAGTATTCTGTTTTCTGAGGCTTGTTAACAGCCCATGCTATTTGTGTTAAGCTGGTAAAGCATGTTAAGGACTTGTTCATTAATACACCTTGAAAGTTTAGTTTATTTTTTGCAACCTTTTACTCTAAGGTTATATTAATTCCTGTAATAATAACATTCAGACTGTATTCCAAGAGTAGATATTTTACAGTGCATTCATTACATGTAGAAGCTGAGCTTGTCTAAATTCATAATTATTTTGTCTTTTCCTTTTTTCAGGGTTTCGCAAAAATGATGAAATGAAGGCTATGGAAGTATTGCCAATTTTAAAGGAAAAAGTTGCATACCTTTCAGGTACAGTTATTTTCTTCTGCGTAACTGTGTTGTTAGTCACGTGTAAAATGATATTTTTAATACTTTAAATATAATTACAAAAGTCATGGAAAACTAGGGTAGCACCTATTCCAGTGGGATATCCCAAACATAACATAAGCATCGTGAAAGGACCTGTGATAAAGAAGGTAAGTGTTTTGTTAGAAGTGAAGCATACTGCTTGTTTTCATCCTGGTTGTGTCCTGTCCCCCCATCTGAAGCCCTGGAGAAATACCTCTGTTCCAGAGGTGAAGTTTCAGTGCCTATCTTTTGAAGCACACTTCACATCTTTATGGTGAAATGAGTTAGCATCTACTTTTAGCCACGTCTAGCATATGCCTTGAAGTGAGTCGGTTGGTTACTTAACAAGGAATAGCAGAGGATTTAAAAGTGGAGTTCAGATGAATGAATATGGTAATGTATTCTATAACTTGATAAGTAACTTTACTTCATGGAATGATGGCTGAGGTGCTTATTCTTGCAAAATGCCTTTTGGTGTGACTTACTTCAGAAAGTACTTCCGAATCTCTTGGGATTAAACAACATCATTCTGTTTGCCATAATCTTAGTGTCAAATGATTTAGAGGACAGTCTCATATTTGAAAAGGGTTGTTTTGAGTGGGGTTTTTTTGGGGGGGTGGTGTGGTTGTTTTTTTGTGTAGTTTGGGGTTTTTGTTTGGTTGGTGGTTGTGGTTGTTGTTTGTTTGTTTGTGTGTTTTTGTTTTTGTTTTTTTTTTAACAAATAATTTGTCAAGTACTCCAAAAATAAAGCTTTATCTGTAAATATTAAAACATTTTAAATGATCCCTGAAATTGTGCTCTTATAAGACATTTGGTGTGCATGGATGCTGATACTTGCAAGAACAGTGTGTAGTTCACAGTACTTCATCCTGTCCACTATGAGCAAATTAGAGGTGTAAAGCGTAAATGCATGTTTTTTTTGTTTGTTGTGGTTGTTTGGTTTTGTTTTTTGTTTTGTTTTTTTGTGGGGTTTTTTTGTCTTTTTTTTGTTTGTTTTGGTTTGGTTTGGTTTTTTTAATATATAAAAGATTGTGGTGACTTTAATGAATGATAAAACAGACTGCCCAGAGCCAATTTCCCTGACAGTGCGGAAACTCCTCATTCTGCTGCATATGAATTGTAGTGCTGATGAAGTCTTACTTAAAACTGTATTTTCAGAGGAAAAATAAAAAAGGAGAAAGCAGAGTTAAGCTCAGTAATTCAATCCCTCATTAACTTTTGTTTTCTCTCTCTCCTTTTTTTTTTTTTTTTGACCTTGCTTTATAGTGCATAATGGTACTTTAGGTACTTAATACTTAACTAAACATAAAAAAACCTCTCTACTTTGAGGGTGACAGAGCACTGGAACAGGCTGCCCAGGGGGTGTTGTAGAGTCTCCTTCTTTGGAGCCTTTCAAAACCCACTAGGATAAGTTCCTGTGCATCCTGTTCTTAGGTAGATCCTAAGCCATTTTTGAGATGATGTTTTGATCCAATCCAGAATTTTTGTATTTTATTCAAAATAAAGCTCTTGGTAACAGGTACTACCACTTTTACTCCAAGTGTATTATGTTGTGATTAAGCCGTATGTGTGAGAGTTTCCCTTTTCTTCTCCAATAGGTACCTCTTTGATTTGTATCAGGCTGAGTTTGGCTGTAATTCTATATTGTTTTGTTTCAGTCTTTCCTTTTCATTTATTGCTTTCATTTGGTTTTGGCTGGATATATTTAATAGATCTATGCAACACCATTTCTTTCTTTTTTTTTTCCTCCTTCTTTTTCCTTTTTTTTTTTGTGCATAAAATAGTTACTTCTTTCATAGTTATTTCAGAACTTTGAAAAAACCTGTTTCAGTAGTTGCTTTTCCTCTGCCAGAAATCACAGTAGATCTGATGTGATTCACTTTTGCTTTTTTCTCCATCATCACAGTCCAGTTTAGCTCCAGTTACAGAGCTGTAAATTATGTGATTTAGAAATGAAAAGAATGAGTGGATTTTTCATAGTGTAATGCATCTAAATATGTATTTCGATGGCAAAGAATTCTTTCTTCTTGCCTTTATCTGTAGCACCAGCCAGGATAGTTTAACAAGAAAACAAAATGAAAAAAAAAGATAAATTTACAACTAAGTTTTGTGTAACAAGCAACGTACAAATGAGGACTATGATGCCATCCAGAGCCCCTTGACAGGCTTGAGTGGTGAGCCTGTACGAAGTTCAACAAGGCTGCATGCAAGGTCGTGCACCTGGGTCAGGGCAATCCTATTTACACATACAGGCTGAGTGATGAATGGATTGAAAGTGGCCCTACAGAGAAGGGCTTCAGTGTATTGTCAGATGAAAAAACGAATGTGAGCTAGCGGTGTGTGCTTGCAGCCCAGAAATCCAATTGCATCCCAGACTGAATAAAAAAAACCATGGCCAGCAGGTCAAGGGAGGTGATTCTGCTCCTCTGATCTGCTCTCCTGAGACTCCACCTGGAGTACTGTGTTGGAGTCCTCAGCATAAGAAAGAGGTGGATCTGTCAGAGCAAATCTAGAGAAGAGCCACAAAGGTGATTGGGGGCTGGAACACCGCTCCTGTGATGACAGGCTGAGAAAGTTGGGATAGTTCAGCCTGGAGAAGAGAAGGCTTTATGGAGACCTTATTGCAGCCTTCCAGTACTTAAAGGAGGCCTACAAGAAAGATGGGGAGGGACATTTTGTCAGGAACTGTAGTGGTAGGATAAGGGGTAACAGTTTTGAACTGAAAGAGGCTAGATGTAGATTGTATGAAAGGAAGCTCTTTCCTGTGAGGTTGGTGAGGCACTGGAACAGTTTGCGCAGAGAAGTTGTAGATGCTCCCTCCATCTCTGGAAGTGTTAAAGGCCAGCTTGGATGGGGCTTCAAATACCTTTAGCTAATGGGAGGTGTCCTTCCTGATGGCAGGGGAGTTGGAATGAGGTGATCTTTAAGGTCCCTTCCAACCCAAACCATTCTATGATTCTAGATAAGTCACCTGGACTTGTTAAAATCAGTGTGTTCCTTGGATATCTTAAAATGAGTTAGTGTAGCTGTGATGCTCAAACTGTTAAAGGTAAAATTAATGGCTGGCTGATGGAGTGAGGAGAGATGCATTCTCTGACAGTTCAATTCTGAAACAGATCTTGAAGCAGGTGGCTTTTTTTTGTTTGGTTTTTGTTTTTTTCATGGGGCAGGAGGCAAGGAAGTACAGAAGAAATACTTCTGTGAAATATTGTGAAGTACATTTTGCTGTATGTATGTTGATAACTGCAAGGTCCCAAAGTTTACCAGGCTGGCCTGAATGAATTTTACTGTATGTACATGTTGATTCTGGAATAAATGCTGTATTGAATATACTTGTCCTTCATGAAACCAGTCTGTCAGACAGGACTGCTTTATGTTGTGTTGTTCAAAGTAACAAAATAAATTGATGTGTAGAATGCAAAAGATTGTGTGCAGCTTCCCCGTGAATCCTGTGGTGTTTTTCTAAAATTGCCAACAGAGTGGTTCTCAAACAACAACAAAAAAAGGAGGGAGGAGAGCGGGGGGAGAGGAAAAGCTTCCTTGATCTGATTTTCACCTAACTGGGAAATAATCTGCTTGAGTATTGGTTTTTTCATCACCTGAGATAGAAAAGCCTCCTAGAGATATAACTAACTATGAAGTACAAATGGAGTTTTGGATGCAGTTTTCCTGTTAAGTTTAAACTGAAGTCTGTTGAAGTACAGATGCTACATGTCTACACATGCAGGGAGAGCATTTCCTTACATGATACAATTATCTTGGGTTTATATGAGGAAGTAGCACTTGATAACTTGTCCAGCTTTTCAAACATACCATAAAAGCCCACTGTTTAGCTTTACCTACACTTTGAAACTGGGTAAAAGGGCAGTTCCTGAAAACACTGCACTACTCAACTTGTGGCATTTTGGTGCCAGTTGGAGGCCACTGACTGGACTCCTGTTAGTGATGTGCACTAGACTGAAGTGATTCATGTTGAGTGACTCATGTGAATTGAGCAGCTACTCATGTGACACATCTTGGCATAAAAATAGAGAATGTCTCAGTACTGTGGGGGGCTTATATAAAAGAAAAGGGGTAAAATGAAAGTCTCACTAATGGAAGTAGTAGTAATATGTTTTTGTTAAACCAAGACAAATAGGGTGTTGAGTTGAATAAAGGCTATTGTGAGACAGGAAATTCCCACCTGATGCCTCATGCATTGCTACTTTTAACACTCCTGTTTGTGTATGACACAGGAGCATCAGGAACAAAGGAAAGGAGAGTCATTTTCAAAAGGATTAAGAAAGCTTCCAGTGTAGCTGATGAAAGAAACAAGTTTTAGGGACTTTTTTTGCTTAATATTTACAATTGTGGTATCAGATTTAAGACTGGATAGTGAAATTATTTTCTTCAAAAATCAAGGCTGTATTAATTTCTTCATTATTCATCTAAACCTGCAATTTGTGTGGCAGATTTTGTCTCTAAGGGAGAAAAAATTCAGGATATGATTTACTATAAATTTAAGCACCATACTTCAAAAATGTGTTTTCCCTGTTGTGCATTTGGAACTGGAAGCCAACTGAAGTGGCATCCAAAATGACATGAAGAGTATGGATTTCTTTCCCCTGCCATGTTGGAAAATTGCATGATACAGGAGTTGCTGTGTGGGCAAGGCCCAGAGGTCTGATCTGAAGTGACTTCATGTAAGAAGGCATTTGTTTAAAACACATAGAGAGTGTTAAAGACAATGCAGCGTATGCTTTTCCCTGATAGCTGCTGCTTTTTAAAGAAGAATTTCCACCCTGAGCAATTGAGCACTTTTTCTGAAGGGCTGGAATCAGTAATTCTTAGTAGTTGAAATGTATGTTTTTAAGATCTGTAGCTGATGGCCTGCGGTGCACTGAGGAGAGCATTAAGGGCTGCAGTAGACTGTCAGCTAACTTTAGTAGCTTTGTAGCCCAGCCATCACTCTGGAGCTGAGTGGAGGCCTGGGCTGTTGGATTCTTAGTCTTGTCCTTTATCCTTCCTTTCTCTTGTGGCTTCTGTCTTGCTTTTATTCTGTCACTTGCTATGTAAAAATCCTCAAAGTTCTCTGCTTGGCAAGTGGGTCAGGATGGTCAAGACCAGACTTGCCCATCTCCAATAGAATGAGACAGCTCAACTGTTTTTAATCATGTGTCCCACTCAGGAGGGTCATGAAAGATAAGAATATGAATTTTACTTTAAGTTTAGGCTTCTGCTGTTGCATCTTGACAGAAAGTCAAAGCTGCTTTTGCCTCTTCTCGGTTTGATTTGGTGCCTCATGGGGATCATGTCCAGTGCAGACAATTCTTGGAGACCTTGACAGCGAGGCTTAGGGTCTCTGGCATGCACACAGAGACTGTGTTGGGCAGGATGATGGTGAATTTTTCAGTGACTAGTATATTCAGTTGCTTTTGGCCTTCCTTTCTATGGGATTTTAAAAAAAACTTTGTGTAGTAACGTGAACTTACAATGATGAGCTGCTTTACGATGCAAAATCATTCAGGACAGAGAACAGTGTTTTTCTGCACTTCCATGGCACAAGAGAAAACATTCCACACATCTGGTATTGAGAGCATATATGTGAAATTTATCTTGTAAGAAGAGAGCCTACTGCCTTAAATTTAGCAGTTAGTAATAGTAACATTTTGTTGTCACTAGCAAGGGGTAGGATATAAAATTGCATGTTAATGTTCAACTACATTAAGTGTGCAGTTTAACAAATGAGTTTAATAGATTTAGGTGGAACCACTCGGAGTCAGATTGTTCTTCCTTACATACAAAGTGGATTCAGAATTTCCTGCATTGCTAATAAAATTAAAACCAATAAACTGATGATTCAGAATCTGCGCAACAGAACAGGATAAAAATATTAATTTTATGTTTAAATAGTATCCATCTACTCAGCTAGTATATGTACTGGGTGTGAAATACTATACACCTAAATTCTGTGCTGGTAATGAAGTTAATGCTGAGTATCCTCTGAACTCTTGCCTACAAAGTAGCATAACTCTATTTAAATGTAATCTGTACAATTACTGATTCAAAAGTTAAATACATAAAAAAGCACCATTGCTGGAGATGTCACACTGCCAGTCAAACTTGAATGTAACTGTAATGTGTAAGTGTAATTCTATGGTTATTCTTTGTTTCAATTTTTTGACAGATGTTTCCTCACTGTAGGAGTTGTGACAATATGCTTATTGATACTCCCAAAATTCAATTTTAAACTGGTCTCTAAATGACAGTGTTGGAATTTAACATGAAAGCACTTCTTTTTCTAAGTGGATATTCATGAAACATTGTAGGACTTAGGTTTTCCATAAGTGTTCTGAAGACTAATTTTGCAAAAGAGAATGGTGTTATACTGTGGGGTCTTTTAATATGTTTAATTTTTCAGGTGGCAGAGATAAGCGTGGAGGTCCCATCCTAACGTTTCCAGCTCGTAGTAATCACGATAGAATACGGCAAGAAGACCTTAGAAGACTAATTTCATACCTAGCGTGTATTCCTAGGTAAGTCATGGTCACTTGAATAGATCTGAAGCCATAAAAAACAAAGAAGTGGACTACACTGCAGTACACCCACAAGCTAGAAGACAGAATGGGTTAAGAAAATGAACAAACTCATACCAAGTTCTGTCAGTTATTCTTTTCAAACTGCTTTTTTGGAAGAGACCTAAATAATTACTCTGCCTTGTGGAAGGAAGCCTGTTGGCAGAATGGCTGATGTGCTTTAGCTGTAAGTGGCTTGCGTCTTGGAAATGACGCTGCCATGCCGTGTTGCTGTGACTGTGTTGAAGATTGCAAATACAAATCAGAGGCTTTCAGTGCATAAATAAACATGCGGGTCATCATTCACAATATGCCTTATGTGGAGTGAGGTCAGCACAACACTCTTGTTATTTGTGTTAGATAAGCTATAGTGTCCTGATCCAGCACAGGAATAACCAGGAGAGAAGTACTGCTTGTGCAGCTCTCAGATAAACCTGTGGAGATACCTGTGAAAGTACTGATATCACTGTATTATCAACAATTCAGGCTATGAATTACAATGCGCCATTTAAATAAATAGGCAGAAGTCAAATCCAGTGCTAGTGTGGGTGTACATATACAAGCCCATGAATATATACATACATAAATACAAAAATTTATATAGCGTGTACATTTAAAAAAAAAAGTTGTTTATTATAAATAAGTAAAAAAGCTTGTTTGCATTGAACTTTGTTTCTAGTAGTAACTGAACTGGGGACAAAAATGATTCTAAGACCCTACTTTTTGGTCCAACTCAGAATCTGCCAGTGTTTGGTGCAGACTGGAACAACACTGTACTTTTATACGTTTGCCTATGACCTCAAGGAGCAGTTGTCTTTACAGCTTAAAAAAATCCCTTGGACAACATCTTTGAATGCAATATCTTTCATATTTCTGTAATGTGTTAATTTATAGGCAGTCCTTTTTGCTCCTGATGTAATCGGATGTCAGTCTCAGACTGAAAAAAGTGCTTTCACAAACATAAATTCCCGGACATCTACTTGTCAGCTTTTTTTTTTTTTTTGAGTTAACTGGGGGATTTTGGAGAGGTAGCAGGAGGACGACAGGAGGAAGGCTTGAGATAATTTGACTTTACATTTCAATGTTTGCTCTAACCCTCTAGAGCTTCAGGTTACTAGAGAAGTTAATGGATAACTATACATCAAAATACGCCCAGGAGAGTTTTCTAGGATGATCTGGCAAGATACAGTGGTCCTCTGGCAAAAGATATTTATTAGTTTATCATCAGTAGTTTTAAAATTATAAGAAAGTTAGTGCAGGTTTTATATCTTTGTAAACATGGGAAAGCTTTGAGAATAAAGGGAGCTTTATTAAAAGCAAGACACATTTTTATACAAGTCATGTTTCAGGGACTGGTCATGCAGCTTTGTCTAATTAAGAAGTCCCAACTGGTACAAATAGCCCTGAACATTTGGTCTATTAGTTATTGCAATACTGTTACTTACATACATGAAGATTCAGAGGTACCAGTTGTTTGGCAAGGGATCTAAACACTTAAGGTGATTCAGTCTCATGGTTTTACTAATTTTACCAATTTATGTGATCTAAAATGTAGCTAAACTTAAGTCATCAATTCCAACCAGACCAGGTGTTAGTGTGATTCAGGTTTACCTCACAGATGACATTGATTGACTAAAGCCTCCTAGAACAATTCTTGTGATCCTTGGCTAAAAGGGATTCATCTTTCATCAGATGATGGGGCTGTATGATGGGAGGACACGTGCATTCTACTATATGACGAAGGGCTGCTTTATACATTCCAGTAGATGTATGTCTTGTGAATTAGTGGCAAGTGCTCCTCCTCATGCAATGCTCAGTTAGGTAGGATAAGGATTGGCTAAGCAGCGCTTGTATAATAGCACGAAGACTCCAATGATGAATGCATCTTTAAAACAGTGCTTGTTTTTGTCCTTTCATCCTGTGAGGCTGTTAGAAAACATCTTCACCATGGTCACATATGTTGTAGCCTACATGTATTCCAAGCTAGTCAATTTTAGTGTATTTTCCTGTACCATTGACATTTTGGCATTCCTACAGGCAGGCGGGACAGCCAGAATTTATCTTGATAAACGCCTTTTTTAAATGGTGATTGGTTGGGGTTTTTTTAATCTTTAAACTTTAAAAAACCCTCTTTTTCTAAGGAACCTGTATTATCACTTCTTTCAGAAGCTCTTCCACTCTCCCATATCAGTCATAACACCTCTTTCCACAATGTGGCCAATGAGACTGTGTGAAGTATGCCAGTGAAGCTTCCCTACCTCTTGGACACTCTGAAAACCTCACCCCATGAACTGCAGAAGAGCATTTACATTTATCGCATCACTGAAAGTGACTCATGTACTCAAACAATGGACATTGGGTGCCTTTTGATAGTCCATTGACTATGACACATTGGTTTTGAAATATTTTCCCTTTCCTCTTAACAAGGTCACGTGGCAAATTTACTGGAACAAAATAAAAATTTCTGGTGTTGGTGGTGATTGCCATTTGGGATCAGTGGCAAGCACTAGATGTACAAAAGGTATTAATGAAAAAAAATAAGTTAAATTTGCCAGTCTTGGAAGAGTTGCCAGAGAATTTGGGTGTGAGGTCTATCAAGTTCTGGATAGCAAAACTGAGGTCAAATTTTTCAGAAACGGGTTGATGCGGTTTTCTTCACAGCCATAAAATGCTTTCTTATTCAGTAACTATCCACAAATTGACCCTGTTACAGAAGGAATTGACAGTAAAGACTTTTTCCCTCTACAGACTCTTTGCTCTCAAATAATATGAGACTAAATCTGAGACAGTTTAAATAAGTTGAGAAGTGGTAGGTAAGAACAGTATGCCATCTTCTATCTTTTAGAGGATCCTTGCAGTCATTAGGAAGGCACAAATTGTGCAATCAGTAAAGTGTGTGTTCTGCAGTCAGTTGTAAATGAATTACATACTGCTGCTTCAGTAAGTGGTGTGTTTAATATGTGTGTAAGGTGAAGGAGAAACAAGACTGGAAGATCAATCGTTGTGAATATAAACGATGAAAATGAAATAAAGGCTGATTATCAAATCAGCAATAGGTGTAAATCTATCAACCACAGGGAGTTTGTCAATGGGGTGAGAGAAGCTTCCCAAGAGGTTCATGAGATCTGCTGTACACGTCAGGTAGACAACGGTGAGACCTTAGGTGTTACAGTTAGCTGAAGAGGCCACGTTCATTAGGCAGTGTGGTGCAGTAGATTGCTGTGTTTGAAGTTGTAACACTTGCTTGATAACCTTTTCTTTTTTTCTTCTGCAGTGAGGAAGTATGTAAACGAGGATTCACGGTCATTGTAGATATGCGTGGGTCAAAATGGGACTCCATAAAGCCTCTGCTGAAGATTTTACAGGAATCCTTTCCATGTTGTATTCATGTTGCACTGATAATCAAGCCAGACAATTTCTGGCAGAAACAGAGGACTAACTTTGGCAGCTCTAAGTTTGAGTTTGAGGTAATTTCCCCTATGGTATACAAACTTAGATTTATTTAATGTTTTTAAGTGTCTCACTGCTGATAAGCATCTTGAAAATTCTCAGATAAATTATGTTCTAGATGAGCAGAGGGGTACATTAGGTCAGTGGTGTTAGAGGGAAAGTGGGTTTCCTCATGTACTTGGGCTCGGTAGTTGTGCATGTTGTCATTTATATTCTTTCTCTGAGCATGGGAAAGGTGGAATCAGGGCTTTACCCCTAAATGGTGAAAAGTTAGGTTTCATTTGTTTGTTGTCTTGGTGTGTATCGTGATTCAGATCGTGATCGTGCATCCAGAGGAAAGCAGCCAACTGACCTGTTGTCTTCCTGCTGCTTTACAATACACAAAATCAAAACAGTAATCAAAAGAGTGGTTGCTGTTTTCTCTGTAAGTGTAGTGAAGTAAGAAAGAATTAAAATATTTCTCTCATTTGGGGAAATACCTGCAAGACAGAAGGCTGATTAGAATTGATATTTGGAAAAGTGTAGAAGTTGGAGTTGTCACGTGGACTTCATGAGCAAAATGATCAACCAAAAACTTGAAAGAAAATTTCAAATACTTTTCAGTAACAGCATTTATTTTCATTTTAATTTTTATTTTTTAGACAAACATGGTGTCTCTGGAAGGCCTTACCAAAGTAGTTGATCCTTCTCAGCTAACCCCAGAATTTGATGGCTGTTTGGAGTACAACCATGAGGAGTGGATAGAAATCAGAGTTGCCTTTGAGGACTACATTAGCAATGCAACCCATATGCTGTCCAGACTGGAGGAACTGCAAGATATATTGTCAAAAAAGGAAATGCCTCAGGACCTGGAAGGTGCTCGCAATATGATAGAGGAGCATTCACAGTTAAAAAAGAAAGTCATTAAGGCTCCTATCGAGGACCTTGATGTGGAAGGACAAAAGCTGCTCCAGCGGATACAGAGCAGTGATAGCTTTCCCAAAAAGAACTCTGGGTCAGGGAATGCAGACTTACAGAACCTTTTACCCAAAGTATCCACCATGCTGGACAGGCTGCACTCAACACGGCAGCATCTGCATCAGATGTGGCATGTGCGGAAACTGAAATTGGACCAATGTTTTCAGCTCAGGCTGTTTGAGCAGGATGCTGAAAAGGTAAGGGGTTGAGGGAGGGGAGTATAAATGGGCGCTGCTCAATGAACTTAAAAGTACCAAGGGTAATGGCAGATAGTAATTTTTTACCTTTGGAGTTAACCACTGGTCTTTTAATGAGAAATAAAGGATTTCTTGATTGAGAGTGACTCTTAGTGTCCTGTTGTGAAGGGGATAGGGTAGTAATTATAAGCTGTAAAGAACACAGGTAGATCCCACTGAAGACATTTTTAAATGGTAGTCGCTTTACAGCTTTTGCTTTAAGCTTTTTGTTGCAGACAGATGATTTTGCGTGCATCAGATGAAGATGAATGCTGTAGACTTTATAAATACAGATGACTAAGGTCTCCTTTTGAGTGGCCCTTGGGATTTGAGTGACATGTGGATGACAGAGTCTGAAGAGACTGACATGGGGAACTGCTTCATTGATGCAGGATTTAAAGTCCCAGGCTAAAAACTGATGTATCTCTTTTGACAGTGCATATGTCATTAACAGGGTACTGAGTGATCTCAGAATGTTTCAGGCTAACCAGTCCCTTCAAATGAGAAAGCTCTTGATTGTCATGGAATTTGAAGAGGAAATATGGCTGGCAGTGCACTTTTAGATGTGCTCAAATAAGATCTGTTTTCATATAGAATGGTTTTGCAATCACTTATTACTAACTTGTTACCATGGAACAAATAGCTTTAAGGAAGGGTGGGGAGTTTTTCTCTGGGAGAAGTAATAACTAGACTATGCAGTCAAATGTTAAGTATGGTCTTGTCAGATTTCTTAAAATACTTTCTGTAAGAATGCTTCAACTGGATGAGACCAGAGGTCTGTGTTAAACCATTATCCTGCTCTCCAGCAGTGGTCATAAACATGTGCATGGGGAAAAGTAAAATCAGAGCAAACATATAAAATACTACTACTTCCTCTTTCTTCCTCTGTTTTCTTCCCCTTACTTACCCTTACCATTTCATCTCAGGGACTTGCTTTACTCTTAATGTTTTCTGCTGTGTTTAAAAAAAGACTATTTTTCTTTTTAAGGTACCATTTAAAGTGCATGCTTACTGAATGGGTATAGCTGAAAATAGTAGGGGCATGTAAAGAGTTTTAAAGAAATTGGTCAAATGAAATTAGAGTTACAAAATTATTTAGAAAATAGCAAGCTGTTGGACTAGTATAGCTCTTTAGGGCCCAAATGCTTTTTAGCAATGTTTCAGCCAGTTAATTACAGCATTAATTATTCTTCACTACAGCATGAACAAAAGATACTTTTGTACTGCTCACATGGAATTGAAAGATACATTATTCATTTACTAATCTAAAAGTTGCTGACATATCTTGCACTTTAGGAAACTCCCTGCGAAATACTTGAGCCTGTAGGATTGAGCTCTGTCCTGCCACGTGGTTGCATAAACTTCTCTGCCTCCTAGGTCCCTGATTCCAAGAATAAGTCTATATTAAATTAATTCAGCTTTCTTTCAAAGTAGAGGGAGATGTTAGGCACCTCAAAATGGGGCTGACAGCAGCTAGCATACTCGGGACTTTATTCTCTTGTCAACCAGTAGAAAAAGATTCTTTTAAATCTTTGTGTAGTGTCCCAACTCAGTTTTGGATTAAGGCTCTTGCCCTAATCTACTTGCAGCCCTTATTTCACTTCTTGCATCAGATTAGATTTCATAGGGCTTCTTTATCAGTGTATGTCTATGTGGTTTATTTAGATAAAGGAAAGGGATGGATCTTTGTTGGAAAAATTAAAGGTATTGGATGGCGAGAAATAAACACGTACAGTTTGGAGGATTTGCACAACTCTTTGCACAAGAAATCTGGGCTGGTTGAGGAGAAAAGAAGGCAAAAAAGGGGCAAGGTGAGGGGGAATCTGTTTGGAATTGCCCTGTTGTATGTATGAAGGCAGGGAAGTAAGACCACCTAGAGAAAGGTGGTCACAAGCAGGACCAATGTCTGTTTTGAATAATATTCTAATACATCTTCACTGTAGTCTAGATAAGAAACTGAACATTTTAGGAGTATGTGGTCAGTGGTCTCAGTTGTCTAAGGTCTTAACACTTTTTTTTTTTTTGGTTTACAGTCCTTACCATATTGTGGTCTACTTATGATTTGATTTGTTTTTTACCTGGGTAGAGTAATGAATTTGATAATATTGCTCTGTTAGCCAGCATATTTTAAAATATCTTTAAATTACTTACCGTTCATCGTTATCATTTTTTCTGAACAACCTTTTTCATCTTCTCTAGAGAGTAGGTGGCTCTTTTGAGCTGAGATATAGCAAAGATTTCAAGACCATTATGGTGAAGGTGAGGGGTATTCAACTTACCCATTGGCTGTATTGCTTGGTCTTTGAAAACTTTGTCTTCCCGTGCCAATGTTAACATAGCTATGAATCTTCACTGATGGCCGTTGTCAGATAACCTAAAATTTGTTTGAATATGAAAATACTTGAAAACAAAAACAAACAAAAACAATCAGAAAAAAAACCCTACTAAAACCAAAAAACTACTAAAACAAGCCAACCAAACAAACCACACACACACAAAAAACCCAAACAAACAAACAAAAGAACCAAAAAACCCCATCAACCATATTGAAAGATTATCCTTAAAGTTGTCTGGCAGAAGGTAATATGTAACTCTGTGCTCAAATATAGTTTTATTTAATTTGATTTCAAGTCTGCTGTAAAGTTATGGTCTGAAAATATTAAACTTGCTGCTAAAGTACTTGATCAGCAAGAATGAATTTATAATTAATTTCCATGAGTTGCCATTTTCATTCTGAATGACTAAGCTGCTGAGATCATAAAATGCTGACGCTAGATAAAATATTAAGCTTGGTAACTGCGGGCTGTACTCTAAACCTGTTTGTTTACTATGAATTATTTGTAGTAGTGAAGTTTATTATGACTTCATGATTATGACTTTACTGTTGCTCATTGAGATAAAATGCTTATAGTAAAGATTTAACAGCTTCAGCTGTTTGGTTCAAAACGTCAGATTTCAGCAATGACTTGGTGACTTGCAAGAGAAAGAGGATCAGTATTAATCTGCATGGCCTTAGACTCTTTCTGTCTTCTGTGTTCACGGATTTCCCGCACTGCTTGACTATGACTTCTGCCATTGCAAATTGGTGATTTTTTTTCTTACTAACTTTTTTTAGATGTTTGACTGGATCACACACAACAAAGGTCTGTTTCTGAACAGCTACACAGAGATCGGAACCAGTCATCCCCATGCGATGGAGCTTCAGACACAGCACAATCATTTTGCTATGAACTGTATGGTAAGAACAGGACTCACTTCACAGCACTGGCACATTGTCTGTTTGCTCTTTGTTTTTGGTGAATCACACACATAAATCAATCCTTCTGTTACAAGGGGTGCAAATTTGTATTGGAGCAGTGAAATTAAAAAATGCAAGGGCGGAAAATAAAGGTTGGCCAAATACAGAGGTACTCTGAACAAGCAACAAGATTATTTTGACAAATGGCAGCCTCAGCTATTCCCAAATATGAGTATCCAGACTTCTAGAACCTGAGATGTGTGTTGGAGTGCTGCTTTGAATCTTGTAGGAAATTTCAGAGAATGATGTAGTACAGAATTCAGTGTTCCATATGGAAATAAATAGCTCTCAGGGTCTTCTGGATAGATTGAAACTCGGACACAAGTTCCTGAGTAGTAGTGAACAACAGCTGAACCTAGTGTAATGATCTTCCATATATTTTAAAAGACACACTCCTTGTTTCTGGCACAGTAGAACAGAGCTAAAACAAACAGGGTTTTTTTGTCAAGTATCGTCTTAGGATGAGCTATTAGTAGGCTGCAATTAAAAATGTGAATTTTAACTGTCAGCTTGTGAAAGATGCTTATTTTCAATTTTATTAGTTCCTGTTTGAACATGGGGACTAAATTCTCAAGTACATTTTAGATCCTTTTTACTAGGAGGATTGATTGGAGGTGTTTAAGTGACTTTGAGAATCTGGGCCTAAATCCAGTCCTTGGCTGTCAGCTGAATGAAGGAAGAACATTGCCAGTCTTGTTAGAAATTAACATCTTTGGCAGTCCGAGCATGGGAAATTAATTAAAGTATGGTTAAAACAATCAGCTCTTGGAAGAGGGTGTTTCTGTAGGACAGGACAGAGAGAGTGACAGAGTAAATTTATATGGGTTATGTGTCTTGCTGAAATAACAGATGGACTCTAAGGCAGTTCCTGTGTATGGTATAGCTAGAGTTAAGGCAATAGAAGATGTGAGTGGAGAAGGTATGTCTTTCTCTTTTGCAACACAGCTATGTCTGCAAAAGTTTAAAAAAGTAAGAATCAGTATAAACGTCTTGAAAAGAATAAACTGAATGCTGGGGAATATTGGAATTAAGTTATGTAACATCACATACATGAATGTAACTTAGACCCTGAGATTTGGAAGGTATAGGTTTACTCTAGAGGCAGGGGAATTGCTCCTTTAGGATTACCCTGTTGTTGCTTATTGCTCTGCATATGGAGTAGAAAGAAACTCACAGGACCATAGGTGTCATTGACATGAGGTGACTTTTTGAATTTAGTAATTTTGGATGGCCCTTCAGGCAATTCTTGGGCTTGTACTCTAAAGGTTAAATACTACTTCTGTCAGCCTGTCCTGGTATTAGTCACTGTTGTCCTCTTTTCTTCTAATTCAATTACTTTTGTTTTTTCTTTTTACCTCTACTTCCATACTGTTTGGATTCTATCAACAGTAGGAAGCACTTGAGTGATGTAGCCTAATCTCTTCTGCTCTGTTTTTGCTTTGAGTCTTCTGCTGTTAATCTCTGTTTTCCCTGTAGTAGTCAAATGCATTAATCACAGAGGAATTTTCTTAGCCTGTACAAAGATTTCTTGAATCATGCAAGGAGCAGTTTACACATGGGGCAAATTAAACATTCCAAATATTCAAAAAGGGAAAAAAAATTTTTTTTCCATGTGCTTCTGTAGCATAGCCTCCCCAAAGTAGTAGTTCTTTGGCATGTAATGGGAAAATACAAATTGAAAATGATCGGTCTCTGATTTTGATTTAAGCGGTGTTTGGATTTTCTGGGTTTTTATTTGGTTAAATGGCAAAAGCCTTACATGTAGATTAGGGAGAAAGATTAAACTGAATATGACAGAAGAAAAATAGTGTGAACCAATTGAATTTTGGCAGATCTCATTTTTTTATTAGCTTTTAAGTGTAAGAATGTCAGGAAATCTTAACTCCTTGCAAGCACATTCAGCTTCTCCATGACCATTCTTCACAGCCACTCTGTGCTTAACAAACTACTATTTGTTCACTGTTCTGTCAGTGTAATTCTTCAGTAATTAGAGTTGATTTAAGATTTCTTACATGAATGCTTTAACACTAGAGATGAAATTTAACATTTAACCCTTCTACAGCCATGCAATTTATTCATTTGGGTAGGGTAAAAGAAGGAAGAGTGGCAACTATGTATAAGGTTTCTTATATGCAGGACATTTTGAAGGCATTTCATTGTGGCTCTAACTGTGCCCCAATAGATCTTGCTTTTCAGGCAGATTGCTCAGGCTCCCTTTAGGTTAGGGGAGGACTGTGCAAAAGGTAAACGCTGCCCAAGCAGCTAAATGCAGCCTCTTGCACTTGCTCACAGCTTAACCCTGATAATTGATGTTGCAGCTGCTTTTGTCAACATGGTGTGGTTGCAGGAGGGCGCATGCCCCCTTCGCAGCAGGTGCTACCCCCTGTCAATACCTGGCTTTTCCATCTCCCCTTCCTTCCCAAGTAGCAGCTTGGCTTTTCAGGAGGTACAGGAGGACAATTTCTGCAGCCACTTATGCCAAGCTTGGGTGAGAGAGAGCTAGCCTTTGGATGGCCAAAATTTTAATCTGATCTTCCAGTCTGAAATGATCCACCTGGATGTAAATCATTGTGAAAGCTACTTAGTTCCTGTCATAAACAGGAGTTGGTTACATCAAGGATGAAAGAGGATTTGCTGAACGTTTCTTTTTTTTTTCCCTTGTAATGGCTTTCTGCCATTTCTAGAATCTGATTTTCAGTATTACAGCACAAAGTCGTTGGAAGTCTAAACCAAATGTTGTATAACAAAAAGGTGAAGAATACATTGGGGGAGGAGATTTAACTGTATTTTCATCAGTTTCATTGGTTGTTACCTCGAGTAATCTTGTGTGTTCAGTATGTGATAGGCTCATGTGATTGTACTTCAAGGTAACAGGAATAACTTCATGAAAACCTTAAGCTTACTACACAGACTGGTTCTCATTGCTGTGAAACTGTCACAGAAAAAAAATTGTTAGATGAAGTGATGTGCATTGAAGATGGCTATGTTTGGTTACCATTGCTGAACACACAGATTGACATGGCTAAAAAGGCTGCTCTCTATAAGGTAGTTCACATGTGCTGCTGTAGGTATGTGACCTCTTATTACTGAGTTCAAGAGGGTGTGCTCTGATAAATGTCAAGGCTGTGTCTTTATAGGACAAGTAGATCCCATGTAGCCGAACTGTGGTGAAAAATAAACTCACAATGATTCTCCACTCTAAAAATGAGGATGGATTTTCTGTGTAATTTAAAAAGCCTGCTTTCAGCAACAGTAAATCACTGTTGTCAAGTCTTGAGATTTATTTGAGTTAAGCAATACTCTGTTTCAGCTTGAAGTTCCTATTTGGGTGACTAAACTAATGCTTCACTTCTCAGAACAAGTTTTTAGTACCTTTTAAGGGAGAAACTTGCAAATAAGGCATCATAGGACTTACAAATACAAAAATTATTTGTCAAGTTTTTGAATAGCAGAAACAAAGTGCCCATGATTATACAATTAGTCAGTCTTTTATTCAAGAGTGGGAGAGACTGATTCTGTGCCGGTCCACTCTTTTTCCTGACATTTTCATAGGGCTGCTGGGACACAAGGGAAGGAAAAGTAGACATGTGAAATAGGGATGATGATGATGAGAAGGATGTTATCTGCTTGAGTATTTTCTTCAACTCTTCTTTCTGGACCACATTGGCTTGCTTTCATTACAGCAAAACTTTGCCTCTCACTGCACTGATGAGGGTTAAAATGACTGGAAAGTGATGCAGGCAAAAGGAAAATGTCTTTGGAGAAAGCTGACACTGGCTGCTATTAAAGGACATGCTATGACTGCTGCTTGTCTCAGGGCTGATAAGACCATTAGTAGAAGCTGTGTTTATTAACCATAATCCAAAAAGTCCTGTGTTAATTGTAAGCATATTGCTATGTTGATTAATGTTCTCAGAACAGCCTGTTTGCCATACTAAACCACTTTATCGAAGTAGTAATCAAATAACTAAAGTCATCCAAAAAGACAGTGCCAGAGAAGAATACTGGTGAGAGTTTGTGGAAATTAAAAAGAAAGTGAGCACTACACTTGAATATCACTGGGTTTATAGAGTTAGTTACCAAGCTACAAAGATGACTTACTCAAACCCAGCCCCTGGGACTGGTACAAATTAAAACATTAAGGAGGTCAGGAGAGGTAAAATTAGCTTAACTGACAGCTAATGTGACTTTCTGCTTCTTTTTTCCTACTTTTACATATATATAAATTTAAATGCATATTTCAGTCTTATAATTCTTTTTATTTTAAATACATACATATTTTATAGCCATACAGAAGTTTCACTTGAGATATAGCACCATGTGAATTCTAGACTGCCCTAGGTGTCCTGTGAGATTTCAGCAAGTGAGAGCAAGACCACAGGTTGTGAATTGTTCCCTCTCTAATTGCTTTGAAATGCAGACCTTTGGCAGAACACTGTGCAGAATGGTGAATGGCAGCAAGCTAGGTCTTCCATCTTCGGGATGACATCTGCCTGGTGTTGTTTTGGTGGTGTGTTTTTTTTGTTTCTTGTTGTGTGTGGTTTGTTTTCTTTTGTGTGTGTGGTTTTTTGTGTGTGTGGTTTTTTGTGTTTTTTTGGGGAGGGCGGAGGGTTGTTTGTTCTTGTTTTTGTTGTTTTGGGGTTTTTTGTTGTTGTTTGGGTTGTTTGTGGGTTTTGTGTTTTGATTTGCTTGCTTTGTTATTTTCTTGTTTGGGTTTCTTTGCTTTTTTGGTTTGTTTTTTTAACTAATAGATCACTCAGGCAGTGCTTTCAATAAAAATAAATAAAAGTTAAATGGTAACATCTATCAATGTCCAACTAATCTAAAATCCTTAATAGACAAGATAAAGACTCTAAATAGGCATGGGGCAGTAGACTAGGTAAAATGTGTTTAATCAAGTTTTTGGAAGTTCTGAATAACCATAGTCAACGCAGACTATAGATTTGTGATGTTCTTGAAGTTCAAGGAATGCACGACTGTGGATCCTGGTCAGACTGGGATGATGTTTTTTGAGTGCACATCTATAAGGGAATCTTTCTGGTGCTGAAACAGTTAATACTTAGACACAATGTCTGTATGACACCAGCTGGAAAAGAGGCTGAAAAGTCGAAATGACTTCAGGCTATTTCCAGTTTGAGGAGCAGTCCAAAGTCGTAAGATGTAATAGAATAACCTGGATATGCAACCCTTAAGAAGGAAGAAGTAAATATGCAGATTTTATAAAGCAATCAGCTGGTGATGTGTAAGGAGGTAAGAGGCATGGGCATTTACTATGAGAAAGTAAAGATATGTGAAAAGTAAGAGAGAAAAGGTGGTGTTGGTGTTGGATTAAGTAGTCTTGCAGTAGGATTCCTTATTTTTTAGGTTTCCTGCCATGAAAAATGTAGGAAAGAGAGATGATCGATTTGAAGAAAGAGTGAAATTAAATTTCACTCATTTCAGTGCTGACAGCAATGATTAAATAGTTACCTGAGAATATGCTGAGGATCCTTGTAGTTGAAGAACAGGTTA
This sequence comes from Megaceryle torquata, assembly GCA_024611175.1. NCBI lineage: Eukaryota > Metazoa > Chordata > Aves > Coraciiformes > Cerylidae > Megaceryle > Megaceryle torquata. The sequence goes on along the minus strand of JANIJG010008385.1, from coordinate 44,302 downwards.
AACACTTGACTTAATTGTAGTCTGGATGTTGCTGAGATTATGTTTGGGTTTTTTTTTTTTTTTTCAAGGGAGGAGATCAGGTAATACCTTTAGTTGTTCTGCAGCCCTCATCTTTGAAGTTTGGATTCCCAAACTGAGAGTTTTATTGATGCTGCGAGAGTAAGAATACAAGAGATATTAGAAAACATTTAAATCGTTAAAGCAGGTGCTACTTCATACATGAATGCTATGCCTTGGTGGCCATGTGTGCAAGGTCACAGATCATTTGGAAGTTCCATTGCTAAAATATTTCCATCGAAAACAAATAGTTCAAGCTAACTGCAGCTCATATAGGGGTTCCAGTTATGATGCTTATGGACCATGTCACTGAGGTGGTTGTTTTTAACACTGAATGTTTAATACTTTCTGTGTCAAAAAAACTACTATTTGAAATCTTAGAGCTAAACAACCATTTTCTAAATGGGTCTGGGAAAATCAGGAAAGAGAATGGAACCTTCAGGGCATCTGTCACCTTTATTTTGTATTGAGTGTGATACAAGTTCAGTTAAGCTGGCAGGCTGTCACCTGTATTTTCCCCTGTGTACTTGCCTTTCAGGCACACACCAATGAATGACACAGTGTACTACAGCTTGTATTAAGCTACTAATCTGTGTTGCCTTGCTGAGCAATACTTTTTTATAGGTACGCTCCCTTTAGTGTATAATGCTGCAATAAGGTGCTTTCCAGATATTGTGAGGTGTCTTTTCAGCTTCTGGCTAAAGGGCATTGTGAGAGAAAATAATCATACTAAGTACATTTGTATACTTACTAAATGCATTGTTATGCAATAACTTGAATCGTTCCCTTTTAAGTTTTGTTGCAATAGTTGTATGTAACACAGTGAAAGAAATTCAGTATCACTTCAGTCTTTCACTTTTTAGACAGTTGATACACATTTAGAAGCTGCAGATGTTTAATGCAAATTTACACAATACAAATCAGATGACTGAATAAGTCTTAAACAGTTACTGCCTGATAGCCGTTGCTTCAACTAAAACCAGGATGTAAATCCTTATAATGAATAAAATGTCAGTCCCTGAGGAATAAGCACCAGCTTGCTTGGAACAGTGCTTCTCAAGCCGTGCACAAAGTACGTATTTGTCATGTAATGACAGCAGACCTGCCTGTCTTTCTCAAAAATTGAACAAAAATTTGTTAACCTTCAAGTATCAGCTAAAGACAGTCAAATTGTAATGTGTTGCTACTTAAGATTATTTTCTTCCCTAACTAAATCTTTCATTTTGGATCATTGCATTCTAAAATACTGAAACTGAAAGGTTTAGTAGCTGTATCAGGTAGTGATGGATATGACTGGGGGCTGGGGGAAGGTTGAGATTATTATGAGATTGATTTTTGAGGAAAGGAATGTGGTATACGTAGTTTGGAAAGTGTTCAGCTGTCAGCATAAGAATTCATATTCATACTGCTACAGGGGGCATTCTTTCACACTTGAAAAGCCAGATTGCCATGGGAAAATGAATACATTTTAGCTACAGCTCAGTTTTGATTTGTTTAACTTCACATCTATGGTGCCCTGTCCTTCATATCTAACTGATGTTCCAAAATTCTTTTACTATGATACACAGACAGTTCAAATGGCTGTCTAATATAGCCTTTATTATTTTATCTTTTAACACACCACTTTCCACTGTAGAAACATTGTAATGTCTTTCTGGATTCTTTTAGCAGTCTCATATTTATGCTACATAGCCTAAATGCTTTCCAGTCTTTTAAAATTTGTTGGAGATAGCAGTTTTGTCCTCTTCCAGTTGTTCTGCTGTGCTTAAGAGGAGAGAATAGATGTGTGTTATAACCTTAAAAAATGAAAAGGTAGTATTGTGCAGGAAGGAAAAACAGCCAGCACGACACTGCTGTGCTCATAGTATGAAGTGGACCACCTTAGGTGCAGGCTGTGTCAGGTATAGTCCTGCTTGTATATGTGCATACAGTTCAAATTAAGAGACCCTTGCCAGAACCACTCAGATGAGACAGCACCTCGAATCCGGGAGGAACTGCAACACTTGGTCAGCCAGCCAGTGTCAGGCCCTGGGCAGTGGCTTGACACCAGCAGGTAGTGGCTTCACCTCAGATGCTCAGCATCTATTGCAGCATTAGGTGTCTGTGTGTCAACATTCTTCCTCGACCTCTCTTGCTGGCAGGGGTATAGTCAGATTTTGGGACATCCTATCTCTCTGTAGTGATGCAACCATAGAGTTTCCCGGCAACTTCAGGTTTCGTTCTTCTATCACTTGTTGATCTGTGGCCTTTGCTGAGTCTTGTTGCAGTCAGTTCTATCCCCCCTGGCTGACTGGACTCAGTTCCTCGACCCTTGGTTGGGGAAGGTGGCGATGCTGTTGCTGACGGGCAGCTAACTGCTCTGTGGCTGTTCCTGCATGCTGGCGTTCCAGAAAGCACTGTGTGGGCAAGAGGGGAAAATATTTCACTGCAGAATATTGAGATTTTAATGGTGTTTCTTGTTTTCTTCCCAGCCATTCTGTGTGTTAGTGTTTGGCAGTTTTGCCCCACATGTAAATTTTTAGGATATAGGCAAGAACAAGAGCAGTTAACAGAAGCAGCCAAAGGACACATGAGTTTGTGCCACAGTTCATGCAGAAAAGGCCAGCAACTCTGCTCAGAGCAACATCTGTGTCCTTGGCAACAATGCTGGACTGACTATCCTCATAGCAAATATCAGAGACCTCAACCCAGAGTGAGTTCCAGAAGGAGGACACAGCTCTGCAGGTCTGGGACTGCAGGGGTTGCCTGTGGCCTCTTGCCAAGGCTGGGGCAGTAGGAGATAGTTTCCTTGCCCACAGGAGGTGTGCAGTTATTAAGGATCTGTGTCACTAAGGAGCTGCAGAAGTACGTCAGCAGTCTGCACATCATCCGAGACCAAGACAGACTGACCAGATCTTTTCCAACACTCTGCAGCTGTACTGAAGGGAGGAGAATCAGACAGAGCCTGTACTTGTCTGTTTGGGAAATGGAGACTCCCATGATGATGAAGGTTGGAAGATCACAGCTTCTGGCACTAGGAGCTGTCAAATAAAGCATCTGTGCCATCTGAGTCTGAGCCACCTAGGAGCATGAAAAGGAAGAGGCTAGTGCTAGTAATGGGAGACTCCCTTCTGCGGGCAACAGAGACTCCTATCTCCAACCTGACTCATTCTGTCTGGAAGTTTGCTGCTTCCTGGGGGGCTTGGATTTGGATGTTGTGGAAAGACTCAAGTTTTGTCTAGCCCTCAGAATATTGCCCCTTGCCATTCTTCCGTGTGAGCACCTGTAGTGCTGCTAGGGGTGACCTGGGAAGTCTCAAAGATGACTACATGGTTTTAGAGACAATGGTCAAGGGCATGGAAGCCCATGTGGTTTTCTTTTCAGTAGATGAATCCTGCAGGTCTTTACACAGCTGATGCTGGCAACAGGGTTTTTGTTTCTACCACCATGGCACCATTTCTCTGAGGATCAAGGATTGCTATTGGACTAAGTGGGGCAGAAGTATCTTTGCCAGCAGGCTGGACAACCTGCTAAGAAGCACTTTAGAGTAAGAAAGATGGGAGAGGTAGAAGACCGAAAAAACAAGTGAGAAGTGGTGGACTGGACTGGCAAGCAAAGGGTCTGCTGTGATGTGAACCAAAGGGTAGATACTGTCATCAAAAATCAGGGCTGAACTAGAGTTCCTCCAAGTGTACACACAAATTAGGATATGTCCACAGGACAACGTTAAGTGGAAAGGTCTCATTCTCTTTCTGGGAAGTCACCAAGACCAGGTCCTTCTCTGAAATACCTGTGTGGCATGTTTGTGTTGTACAAGGAGAGGCTGAGAGACTTGGGCTTTGTTACCTTAGATAAAGGAATGGTGAGGAGGGATTTTGCATATATAAGAACAAGTATCTGATGGGAGGGAGTGAAGAAGACAGAACAAGATTTTTCCCTACGGTATCCAGTAACAGAATAAGAGGTAACAGGCTCAAACTGCAATACAAGAAATTCCATTTAAACATAAGCACTGGAATGGGTTGCCCAGAAGGATTGTGGTGTTTTCATCCTTAGAGATTCTCAAAACCCCACTGGACATGACCCTGAGCAACCTGATGTAATTGAACCTGCTTTGAGTCAGCCCAAAGGAAAGAAGTGTCAGCTCAGCATTATATACACGTAGCTCTGGAAGAGCTACTCAGAAACCTTTTGGTGGTGAAGTTGTTCTTGTTTCTGGCTTTGCAGGAATCAGAAACTCTTGATTGTAAATTAGAGTGACTAAGAGCCATCAGTGAGTAATGCTAGGACATTAGAGAATCTTTCTGATCTTTGACCTTATTTGTCAGTTGACCTTATCTCAGTGCTAGCTTTGAGGCAATATAGTGGCAGGAAAATAAAATCAGAAACTGTTGAACTTCATAGAAGTCAAGAGTTTTGTGCTTTTTTTTTCTTTTTTTACTTATAAAGCAGAAATACTTTCAGTCAGTGTAAAGATCTGTAGAGTAATGTTGCACACATGAATACTGTGAATAGATCAAGTGCTTACTAATTATTCTTTGATTTTCCTGTATTGTGTGTGTCTGAATGTCTTCTTGGCTTGAACATCTGTAAACATTCTTACTGAGGCTGTTGCAAAATGTGGTTAGCTTTTCCTCTTTGTTTCATAATGGGTCTTCATATAATATTACTATATTTAGGCCGGCTGTTGCTGTTAGCTTGACACTCTCTGGTCATTTCAAGTTGTTCTTCTCCCCTGTCAATAATACAGGTAGGGTGTTAAATTATACACCTAGATTCCAAAGGTAGGCATGCACAAACGTGGCAAATAAAATCAGTCAATTAAGCGGCACTCTAATAAAGAAGAAATTCATAGAAGTATACTTCTGTATTTAAGCAGACTACTAACTTCCACTATTTTTTCTCCTCTTTCTTCTCCATAGAATGTGTATGTAAACATAAACCGCATCATGTCAGTAGCAAATCGCCTGGTCGAGTCTGGCCATTATGCTTCACAGCAAATAAAACAGATTGCTAGTCAGTTGGAGCAAGAATGGAAGGCGTTTGCTGCAGCCTTGGATGAACGTAGCACGTTACTGGATATGTCCTCCATCTTCCATCAGAAAGCTGAGCAGGTTAGTGAATGGGGAGGGCACCAACAAGTCTCTGTGCTGGAATGGTGAATTGTACGGTTTGCTTTTGATTTAGAAAGAAGTCAAAGAGAGTGAGTGGTTGAAAACATTTCTGCCAATTTCAGATGATACTCAAAACAAAACTTGTTCTCCTCAGGACAGCCTTCTGCTCTTATTCTCCAGAAAATATTATGTCCCATATCAATGCAAGGTAAAATTAGACAAATTAGCTCTGTGAATCAAAATGAAGAGGATATAAATGCTTAACAATATGAAGCTTCTGAGCTGAAAGAAGGAAAGGAAAACCCTTGGTATAGTCAGTATTGATATAATGTGTTTCTTACATCTAGAAATCGTCACTTGTTCTGCTGTCCTCACCACTTCACATCAATCAGTCCTTGAGTGTTGAGATTTAACTCATAGTAATTGCTTATAGCAATTGAACTGGCCTGAAACTTGATAAGTTAATTAACTGTTTTCTGAATCTTAAATTGTGGTGGGAGATGTTTACTTACTATCCCGTAAGAGATTCCTCCTATGTTAAACAAAAATTCTAGCTTTAGGCCTATACCAATTATTTTAATTAAGTCATTAACTGTGTGTAACTGCCAGAGAAGAGGTATATACAGGGGAAATAGGAATAAATATCCCCTAGTTAGTAGTCTTGATGGTGAAAGTATATTTTCCCCTCAAGGGAATTAAGTTCTGAAGGAGTTGCTATGTGTGTGCTGTTGAGTCACCCACTGATACTATACTGGTATATCTCTGGTGAATTTGAAGAGCAGGGGTTCTTGGATGGTTCTGGCTGAATGAAGCTCTGGTGTGCTGTATGGCTGCTGTAGATAGTTTTCTTTCCATTTGCCTTGCTAAATGGGATCCAAGAAGTCATCTCATGTTTGATATAACTTTAATTTGGAATAAATGAAAGAACCACTTGGGAGCTGATAACTGCAGAAATAGAGAGGTAGCACACTTTATTTTAAGAAGTCTTTAACCAGTGTTGGTGACATTGGTTTAACTGTCCTTAGACTAAAATAGTGTATAAACTGTAAACTGGTGCCACTATCATGAGTATTTTTAGTAGATTTTACAGAAAAGCTGCATAAAAAGGAGATGAAGGAATTGTTTTCTGGTATAAAAGTCACCAACTAGCTTGAAACATTTGATAGACACAGTATGGGACCTTATCAGTGTTTGAGCTGTTCTGTTTGCTTGGGTTATTCAAGTTTATATTTAAGCACTGTCAGTCATACAGATAGGAGAGAGATAGCAAAACATGAACAGTTAGGTATACCCTGACTCAAATGCTGTCTCTTTTTCATAAGAAAAGGATGTTTATCAGAGAAGTCAGGGGAGTAAATTTTGCGTGTGTGTTCTGGGCAGCTGCGGTAACGGTTGGAGTTACCTTCTTCAGCACTAAATGTAAACAGGAGGAAAGAGAGGTATAAGAGAAAATACCACAACATCTGCTGGGATTAATCTACTTTTCAATTGCTCCTTCTGTGGTTTTCATTTTATGATTAACTGTGATGGATTGTCCTACTTTCTTTGTAAGATACCTGGCTGTGATATGTTAGCTGTTTCATTAACGGTGGAGAGAGTGAGTTCAAGGAAAGAGGGTTTGGAATGAGAGGAATGGCCCCTATAGAGACTGGTGGTGCTTGACCTACATTAAAAGATGATTATAAAATAAGCAGCCAAAGAAATAACACACCCTTCTTGAACACAGGTTGTTCCTTTGCGAGTGACAGGGAAGTGTCGCTGCCTACTGTCAGACACAGTGAAGACTGCAGCCAGCTATCAGTGCCTGCTGATTGGTGCAAGAGGTGTAGCTCTATGGTCCCATGTGGAACTTCTTTTAATATTCAGTTGTTAACATTAGAGATTTTTAAAATTGTCCCTTGATGAAATGAGAAGTAAATAAATATTGTAAGAGTTAAGTACTCTACCAACTTTCCTGCCAGCTTTCAAACAATAATAGAGTACCAGAGATGGTCTGCAGATTACTTTTTGCTTCAAAAGTCTATGTGTGCTCCAGAATTTGAGATACATGATGAGAGAAATGGCTTGGTCTCTTAAAGCTCATGTGACTCAAATTTGACATGAATGGAGGACAGATTTAGTTTACAGGTACCACATGTGCTTGGCTGTATTAAGAACTATGAAAATTACTAGAAAAACAAATTCTTTTTTCCTCTTTCCTTTCCTAGCATAATGACAGTATAAAATTAGTGGTCCCTTACTGTCAAATATAAGTTGACAGAACTTCTGCTATGCATACAACTATGATGGCAGTTTCTTTCCTGTCAAGATAGCTTAAGCTCCAGAGATAAGTTAAATAGTGTATAGAAGAGATACTGTTGCACTATCCCCAGGTTCTCCTGAAAGGCTTGACTTGAGCTGCTATGCTGACAGAGCTGTGTGCTCAAAGTTCAGTGTTAGTCCTAAGAGAGCCCCGCTTAAGTTGTAAATCCCTTACATGCTTGCTGCCGTAGTAGCTTGCCAAATGGATTTAGTGTTTCTCTGCATGTAGAAGTTAGTGCTTTGGAGACTGAGGTGTGAATTTGCTGTGCTGTAACGGTGCTTTGCCTCCTTGATGATCTCTCTTGAGCAAACGACAACTAAGAAGTGTTTCAGGGAACCATTAAATTCTTTGTGTGTGCGCATGCATGTGCACATACTTGGAAAGTAACTTGGCTTTCTCTTAAGATTTTTAAAAAGGTGACAGGATACCTCATGATCCTATGAGTATCTGCACAGTGAGTTGATGGGTGAGAGCTGAGGGTCTGGTCTTGAAAGCTGTAGCATGTTTACCTCTTTGTTGTAGACAAAAGCTTAACTTGTTTTCATGCATCTGAAATGGTAGTTGCAGGGTAAACTCTTTTAACTGCAAAGTCAAGAAAAGGAGCAAGAGTAAACTTGTAGCATCAGGGTTGCCAGCAGTTTAATTGGTTCTGAAGGCTGCCAACATACAAATAAACCAGCAAGTCTGTGAACAGCTCAAAGAGCACTCCATATAACTAAAAGAACAAATATAGTTAAACTTGAACATTTGTTTCTATTCTGGCATTAGCTTCAGTTTGGTCACTTGAGAGAGAAATACATTAAACATTTTTCCCTTAAAAAAAAAAAAAAGTCTGTTCATTGGCTGTCACACAGATGCCAGGCCTTCTATGTATTACCAATGCATATATACTTATTGACAGAACCCTAAATCAAGCAGAATGTTTTTTCTCTGTTACAGTACATGAGCAATGTGGACTCATGGTGTAAAGCCTGTGGGGAGGTGGAGCTTCCTTCAGAACTACAAGATTTAGAAGACGCTATCCATCATCATCAAGGGATATATGAGCATATTACCTTGGCTTATTCTGAAGTAAGCATCTTGTTTGTTTCCTTAGGTTGCCCACTTGAGAAAATGGTGTAATGTTAAGTTTGGATTGTGAGCTGGCATTGCTTGTTGCACTGTGTATTAGTTGGAAACTCAAAGTGCCCGGCTTCTTTTTAGTATACTGGATTTTACTGCTATTGTTCAAAAGTTAAGTTTTAGGTATTCCCCTTAATCTTTTAAAAGAAATTGAAAAGGCAAGATGGAACTGTGTGTGGTACAAACAAGCCGTGCAGTGTACTGAGTATGTTTTATTTATATTTGCATATTACTACATTCTAATAGGAGTATGATACTATCATTTAAACACTGACTTGAAGGGAAGTTAACTGGGTATTTGGGCAAGTATTCTGTTGGCATGGATTGCTTTAAGTGTGTTTTGAATATCCATCTCTGAAATTGCCTCACAAAACAGGCTTAACCATCAAAGGACGTCACTTGACAAGCCGGAAGGGAATATACTTAGTTCTGCCAACCTCAAAGACACTTAAATGAGCCAGTGTGCCTATGTAGTCAGCATTTGCACAATTAGCTTATCCTGTGCTGCTGCTCTAATCTTGGATTCTGCACTAAATTATGTAATAATATTTCTTAGTACTTCTAATAATTGTATTTACAACTTAAGATAAAATGCTTATTCTGAAGGTGGCCTAGAAAGCAATGACTAAAGTATCTATTGAGTTTCTCCACATTTTGAATTCTTTCATGTACTTTACTTGGATGAAGTGAGAAATCAAATAGTTATTAACTTCACTATTAGCTAGCAGGTATTTTCTGCATTTCCTGTTGAGCTTTTCTTGCTTTGTTTTTCCATAGTTGGTCTCATGACAGGGTAAAAACTTTTTTTTTTTTTTTCCTGCTAAACTGATGTTACTCTGAATTAAATCCAGGACTTTCCATTCTTAGGAAAGTTGCATAAAATTATCCATTTGTTAAAAATGACCAGTGAACACAGGATAGGTTAGGCCACAGCTTGCACCTTCTTTTAGAAGGACAGAGTGGGATTGAATTAATGGTTGTGATTTGTACATTACATTAAAAACAAAACTACTTTCTGATGAACCAGCTGTTTTATTGGCAACTGAATCATAATTCTAGTCGCATTTCATTAACAGTGAAGGAGGGTAAGATTACTGCTGATGATCAGTCCTATTTTTAGTATATAAAAACTGTTGTGTTGTGTGCGGGGTTTTTTTTGTTTTGTTTTGGTTTTTTTGTTTATTTTTTTAATATCTGCCATTTTAGGGCCTGCATAAACTTTATTACCATGAGTGGGATGCCCAGAGCTCATATGAGTTCTTGTTCTTTTGTGTAAAATACACACTAATATCCCCATTCCTGATATATGCCACCTTGCTGGGTTAACTAACCTAATGACTTACTGAAGCATACCTTTGTTGATAATTACTACACATAACCTGTTTTAACTGAGTTTTGAGAGCATATTTTCTAGGAAGGCTTCTCTTCTTCATTATAACATTATTGCCTTGTGAGGATCCCTCTGTAAAATAAGGGAAAGAGACACCTTTGTAGCAGATTTATGTGGAGAGGCTATCTGGGGTTCATGCTCCATGAATGTGCAGCAAGGAATAAGGCTAGAGCTCTCTAGAATAAGCACTTTAAAGCATTGAAGTTAAAATAATATTGCATTTTTATTATTGTTATTTATTTTATGATTTGTTTTTGTTTGCTTTGGATTCTGGTTTTGCGTGCCTTTTCTCCTTTTCATCAGGGATGTGATTGGATTAGAGCCTGATATTAAGTGTAAATAAGTACTGTGGATTACCATGCTAAATACTGTTTGCTTCTTGGTGACACATAATGAAAACAAATTAAATGGGTAGACTGTAGGATTGCTCTGGAAAATACCTTCAAAATTCATTTAGTATTTCAAAGCTGTAGCTTTTGACTTTGGGGTAGGTATAGGCTTTAACAAAATCTTCACTGGTACTGCTCAAAAAAACACAACCCCAAAAACATTAGAGGCCTTTCTTCTGATGTCAGGTTATTACTTTTCTCCATCTGGTAAAGTAATAACTTTGTCTTTAGTAACCAGAATTGGTGCAGAAATAATAGTTGTGTGTGTATGTACAAGTTGTGTTCCTACTCTAGACGGAAGGTTTTATTTTGCCTTCATTTAAACATACATTCCTTTTTGAAGATTGATGGAGTTGTCGTTCTGTGTAAAGATATTACAGAACTATTGCTTATCATTATTAGATGTATGACTTCATTTCCGTTGCAGCACGGAGCTCCTTTCATTTTGTGATGAATGAACAGTGCAGGGGGAGGAGAGAGGAATGCTGTGGAAATTACAACACTTTGTCATTCATTTTAGATTACAGCGTCATGACAACATGACTTGGTTGCAAAGTAGAAGACAGTAATTTTAAGAGAGTAAATGCTTTTAAGACTAGGCACTCTGATTTTACTGAGGATAATTACTGTAAGTTACTTTTCTAGTAATATACTAGCTTACAAACTTAGATAACTATGGTGCTTGAAAATCCAGTAACTCTGCCTTAAGTTAAATATATATATGAAGTTACATATCTCACTGAAGTCTGAAGGTAGTCATGCACTGGGAAGGAAGAAAAATTTACTATGTTAACTTCAAGGAGGAAATGTGCATGATCATTTGTTTGTAAAGCTAATAAAATAATTAGACCAAGGGGCTGTCACAATTAATTATTTTGACCCCCCTAAATTTCATGGACTCTGGATAGATAATTGAAGTCCATTATCTTGAAATATTTGAAAAGCTTGTACTAGATAATTGCTTTGGAAAGAGAAAGGGGAAAAAAAAATTATAACAACTACTATGGACTGTACTCTTTTTCTGCCTGACTTGACTTTATAGGAGCTACTTTTCCAAGTGAGCTGCTTTTTCTGTGTTAGTACTTATTACTGAGAAATAAACTCATTTGTATGCTAATTATTAGGAAAGCATTTTCATTTGGGTCTGTTTGACTTCTGAGTAGGAAATTTAAAATGTTCTTAGATTTAGTGAAAATTGTTAAAAATAGCCACTGGGGGAAGACCTTGACAGATTTTCTGGTTTTAACATGGTGATGATTTGATGGATTTGGACTATTGTTTACACTCCAGTCTTGTGGTTTTGGATTAATTTTTCTTGCCTGTTAAATGAGCTATTAGAAAAGATCTTGACAGATAACTGAATAATAGTAAATTGTAACTGATCTCTAAGCTTCATGCTAAAAATGACAGAATACTTAAAACGTCAATGAAAACTGCTTTCAACCACCTTGGAAACTGCTAATAGTGACCAGATAAGATAGGAGTATTGCTTCTTAATTAGCATGCAAGGTAAATCTGAGAATTTTTGGTGTGGTCTGCAGTAGAGGAAAAAAAAAATCCCAAACCCAAACAATTAGAAATGACTAATGTTTCTTGTCAGCATCAGTGGTTAAACATTTTGGAGAAGAGTATCTTTCTGTGCTGCATGGAAAGGTTTTAAGTGATTCAATCACATTTGTCTGCTATATAAAACAGTTTACTTTTGACTTACTAGTAACAGTAACAAATTAGAAGTTGTAAATCGTGTCAGATCAAATCATGTTCTAAGTTTACATCTATTGGTCTAAATGTATTCATCAGATTAATATTAATGTATAGAGAGTAACCTCACTAATCACGTTTACAGCAAATGAAGAGACATGCTCCAGGAAGAATAATTTTGAGCAAATGCTTCATTTTAGGTGCTGCTTTTACTAGAGGAAGAGCTGAAGAATATTTATTGTAAATATTTTTAGACTTTGCATGTTTAAAAACAAAGGAAAATTAAAGGAAAAGCACTCAAGATAATTAAAAAAAAATAAAGACATGCTGCTATTTAGAAGAGTGGTGCTACTTAAATTTATCTTAGAGGGAGAATATACATTTATACAGATATTTTACTTTTTTTTTTTTTCCCTTATTAAAGCAGCATGAAATCATACCTGGAATAAAAGAATCTTCATCACTGCTCCCACAGTTCTTAAAGGCATCTATAATGGGGAGAGGGGACGGGGAATGAATTAACAGTTTAATGAGCTTTTTGGCAAGACAAGTAATTCTTCATCCTATCTGGTGGTCAGGTGAGCCAAGATGGAAAGTCACTGCTTGACAAACTTCAGAGACCTTTGACTCCTGGGAGTTCTGATTCTCTCACCGCTTCTGCCAACTACTCAAAAGCAGTTCATCACGTTCTGGATGTCATCCATGAAGTACTGCACCACCAGCGCCAACTGGAAAATATTTGGCAGCATCGGAAAGTCCGCTTGCACCAGCGGCTTCAGCTATGTGTTTTTCAACAGGATGTTCAACAGGTAGGATTTATTTCAGGTTGTCTAAATGCATTTTTACTCTGTCAGCCTGTGATTTGAAGCTGGTTGCATTGACAGGTGGGGTTTTTTTTGCTGAATCCAGCGTTCTTTCATTCAGCAATTCAGTAGTTGAATTGACCAACTGATTCCAAGTTCTCTGTGTCATCAGAGGATATTGGCTGTTATGGGTAGAAATTATATTTCTAAGTTAGCTCTACTTCATTTTTCTTTATTAAATGAATTTATTTACTTTGACAGTGTGAAAAAATACTTTTATTATAGATGGCTGTTCTGAGCTTGTGCTGGAAGCTGATGTTAGTGTTATGGACAGTTACTCTGTAACAAATTTTTAGTTTCAAATCTTCAGTGATACTTAATTGACTTAATCAGATTTCTTTAAAACCTGAGAGTGGTACCCTGAAGAGGTATAAAAATTACAGATAAAATTGCTTTCTGGCAATCATTCTGTTCTTGAATTAATGGTTAGTATCTGCCATATATTATTATGATGACATCCTTGAAAGTAATTAAATACAAGCATTAATATCTCTGACATGGTTTTAACTTAAAAAAGTAAAGCTGTGGAGAACTCCTTTGTTGATAGATATTTAATAAACAGAAAATGTTTGCCTTAGGCTGCAATTGACAAAAACATTAGTAATTTATCCCTTAATAGCTAATATTCATTAAAAAGTAAAGATGGCCAGTATTTGCTATCATGTTCTTTCATTTCAGTGTAAATATGTGCACTTCCAAATCAGGAACTTCCAAATGGAGTTTTTAGGTAGCCAGTCATATATTCGGGTTAAATTACTCTTGTTTCTTCTAAATTAGTTGCACTTTAAGCCAGATTTCTTGTATTCACCATTTTAAGAAGATACTGGGATGTGAGCAGTTGGGAGTGAAATAACCTGGTTTCTGTTATTTACAGGAGTTCAAAAAGATACTTAATTCAGGCAGACAGTAGGGAGAGCGAGCAATCTTGTTAGCTCAGCTTTTTTCTATAACACAGTCCCTATCTCTTTGTGTAAGTTAAAGAAAACATAAACAGTAAATTAAGTTTAAAAGTATAAAAACTTTATTACTTGATTTTTGATGCAAAAAGAGGCATATATTGAAAAGCATGCAGTTACTCAACTTCTCAACCCTCAGATGTGATGAAGGATGCAGAAATGCATGAAAAATGTTAGCTGACCAAAAAAAAAAAAAAAAAAAAAAAAAAAAAAAAAAAAAAAAAAAAAAAAAAAGAAAGAAGAGTCAGTGTTATGAATGGTCAGGAAGGACATGGAGAGCCAAACTCAAAATACTACTGTTCCATTGTTGATTACTACACAAATAGTAGCTAATCAGGAGGGTCCAGTGCTGGGACTTTCCTGAGTAGTCAATTGAAGGTCACTTGTAAAAACTGATGAGGTACAGTTCACAAATAAACCACCTCTTAAATTTAAGAGGATCCATAAGGAATCTTGAGAAACTGAACTGAACACAGTGGTTTTATTGACAGAGGGGAAAAATGTAGGCAGTCTCTGTGGGACCCTGGTGCCAACAAGCATGGATCAGATCCTGGAACTTTCTCCTCTAGTTTGAGTCTGCTTCAAGTAGGACCTACTTAGGCACCCTAGGCCAAATGATCTCCTGAGGTTATTTGCCAGATACATAATTCATGTTTCAGGCCTGTAGGCCAGGCTGCAGGCAGGCTGTTCACTGGGGAAGGGTGCTCATTAAATGTTACAGAGAGTCTTATTGTGCTGTTCCTACTCTTTACCTTCATTATCATGGGAGTCATAAAATGCTCGTAGTAATGTTTGTTTTCTGCTCCTTCCTAAGTCATGGCTATCAGAATGGAGGAGTTACCTCTGAGACTGGGTTAAATTGGCAAATTCATTAGATTCACATCATTGTAGAGTCACCACCAGGTTGTGGAATTATAGCTCTGTGTTATGTTACTTTAACTTAAACCTTCAGAAAGTGGTATATTTTGGGCACTGCCTTATGAATCATAATGTGAATTGTTGTTAATGTTCCCTTTTGTAATACAACTTTTCATACTTATATTTCAGTGCAGATCAGACAGTGCAGTAAGACAATAACTCAGCATCCATACCAGACAAATTTATCTAATAGCCAGGAACAGATGCCTTAAAGATAAGGGCAATCACACAATAGTATTTCCCTGGAATAGCCTTACTTTGGCAGATTGTAGCTCCCTCAGCTTTGAATGTCCACAAGAGAAAAAAGTGATCTTGAATAATATGGATTCTTTTTTCTAGCAAAACAACCTTATCAGATTGTCTAATTTATCTGAGAAATGTTAGCTCTTCAATGGAATAATTACTGACATCATTCAGTGGGTGAAAACACTTGGGTTTGAGGTATTGGTTCAATTTATATCCAAGACAATTCTGGAATGGTTTATGTAGAGCTCAAAACCAACTTTCTAAAATACTTTAGTTTTCATCTGCACATTCTCTCAGGCTTCTTAGTCTTTGTTCAAACATTAAAAAATTCAATTAATACTATCTAGCATGATTTAGAAACTAGCACGAAACCCCCTTATTAATTATTGTCCCCTTATTAATTATTGTCACTAAAGCTAAATGTGGGTTTTTTTCATGTCAAAATAAACTAAGTGCAGCTCTCTTCAACTGATTAAAGTTAAATTGCATATAGTGGCAAGCAACCAAGTACATTGTAAGTGAATCTATAACTGTCCTTCACCAGGAGCCTGTGATTTCCTCCTCTTCCCTCTGCTGGCATAGTTTTCTGCTGGATTAATTAAATAGATCACTTTATGGAAGTGTTAAGTGAGTGACAGAGCTGAGTTGGAGGAGGGAGTTGGCCATGTTGAGCTAGAACTTCATTTTATGTTACTTCTATCTTAGAAAACTGGTTGGTTGGTTGTTTTCTTCTCTCTTGTATGTTCAGTATTGGGAAAGTGTTTCTAGTGGAGCTTTCCAAATCAACAAAACCACTCTGGTGCTGGCTGTGTACACCAAGAATCATCTGCTAATTTCTTGGAGCAAGTACCAAGGGAAGTAGCACTATTAAAAATAGTAGATAAGGTGCGAATAACAGCAAATCTGAAATTTGAAGTGTGAAAACCTGTGACAGTCTTAAACTGAACAGAATTCCCTGTGTGACATTAGATAGCAGAAACATGCCAGGAAATCTAGATCCTGGTTGGTTTGTGTATTAACACAAAAAAGATGGTGTTTATTTTAATTAAAGATAAAATAAAATAGAAAAATCAGGTAATTGACTGTTACACTCAGCTGTTGAAAATAGCCCTTCTAATGTAAAACATGCTAATAAAAGTGTAATTTTATGCTTAAGAATTAATGAGCTTACCAAGTGAGTAACATATGCAAGCCTTTCAGTGTAAGGAAAGGAGCTGGCCCTGACAATTCTGATATGAAACATTAAAGCAGACTTGCAATAGCTTGGTGGAGTTTTGTGCTGCTAAGCCATGAAAGGTCAAAATTGCATATAAAGATAATGCTTCTGGTAGAGTGATACGGCCAACACTTGCAACACAGTGAAAGTTTGGGGGACTTAAAACCACTCCTGATGCTTTGCAAGCCCGAGATTAGTACAATGGAGTAGTTTTGGGGTTTTTTTCAAAACATCTATTTATTAGGTCTTGCTGACCTTGGGTGTCTTCTCTGTCCATTCTGGATAAATGTGCTGCTTTTCCTTCCTTGATCTGCCAGCCTCAAAGACTCCCAGTTATTGTTATAACAGTCACTTGTTTTAGCCTTGACTAATGAAGGGTGGGCCACGTATGCTTGCTGCGTACTCAGCATCAACATAGTACTGATTTCACTGGGTTATTCCTTTGTGGCTTTTGGAAGTGGTTCCAGTGTAAAATGGTGCTTTTTTGGAGAGATTATTTCCACTTTTTAACTGTCTAAAGATTAGAAATGCAGACATGTCCATCTTCCCCTTCTGAGCATTATATTAGCACCAAGTTAAGTGTTGGAGATCAGGAAAGTGAGTGTGTACAAAGTGGGTGAGAGTGGGAGCTAAGGACTGGATAATAATGCGGGAAAGATTGGTGAAAATAAGAACCTTGAGTCTGCAAGAGATCAGATTTGTATATGCTGCCTGCAGAAATAAACAAACACCTATTTTAGAGCCATGAGCAATGAATTTGTCAAAAAGAAGCTATCTTTCCACAGTAGTTTCTTCTCTTCTATATTCAGTACTGGTGGCAGACATATGAGCATTTTTCTAGATCCTATATTGAGCATAAGTGTAGTTCTGCTGAGACTGCAGTTAGAGCTTAATTGCATCTTTCAAGAAACTTGCTGTAGTGGAGGATAATATTATTCCCCCTTTCACTGTAAAATACTGAGTCTTTTAAACTCTTGTGCTACTGAACTACCAGAGTGAATTCCACATGCTTTCAGGGTTAGAAGGGTCCTTACTGCATTGATACAACAACTTCTGTAACTCTTACCTCCAGGAAGAGGAAGAAAATGCATCAAGATTGCTAAATGGCTAATAAAAATGCCAGGAAATGGTGTTGTCCTTTGGTTGAAGTAGTATGCAGAATCTCTCACTGATGGGCAAGAGCATACCTTAATTTCGACTCTTTGTGCTATGAAATTCCTAAATTGTGCTTCCTCAGCTTTGTTAAGAATCACGTTAAGAGGGCTGAATGCTAATTAGACTTGTATTCATTCTGAGGTCACTTAGAGGCAGCAGTGTTTCTCTAGTGGACTGGTTTATGTCATGATCTGTGTACTGGATTTCTATGACAATTTCTTCTCTTGAGAAGTTACTGAGCATTATTTGGAGCAAAAATCGTTCTTCCACGGCTGCTTTCTGCTTTCCATCCCATGCTTTCTGGGACAGATTTTGCTGTTGATTTCATTTGTTAACTTATAACTGTTAGTAGTCTCTGGAGTCCAATCTAATTCTTTCATCCAAAGATCTCTCTTTTTAGCTTTTCATAATGAGAAAAGCAAAGTAGTGTCCTGAAACTAATCAGAAACATTGGTAATATAAACTTTACAGGTAACAGAGACCATATTTGGCTCCTCATTCTACTTTCTCTGATCAACACTTTCCCTTGAAATAAGCATGTGAAAACTTGCATTGACCTAAACCACAATATTCTTTTGGCGCTACTTACCATAAAACACAAACATTGTGTAAGTTAAAGAACAGAGATTTAGTGAAGTGTTGGTGACTTGAGATGGCTGTACGGGATTGTTGTTGTTTTGAAGATATCCAGTAGGAGAGAGTTTGAAAACCAAAAAAAAATCCTTATTGTCAAGATAAATGAGAAAATCCCACCAGATGGTTTTATTTTTCTACTAAAGAAAGGAAAGTATGGACATTTTGTATGGGAATAGTGTGTGGGAATACATGTTATTGAATATAGCCATAAGTGATTTTGCAGGAATGGTTCTCAAGTCTGTTTAGAAGCGAGGGTGGGGAGGGAATCGTCTTTAGTTTCATTAAGTGTCAAATGCTTTCAATACAGAAAAAGGTGTGTGTGGGGGGAACCTTGTCCAACTTTAGGAATCAGAGTGAAGCACACTAGTAGATAAGGAGAGAGAAGGTACAGGCTCCTGCAGGTATGTTGAAAATGAAACAAAATACTCAGGTTTTAAAGAAAAAAAAAAAAAAGAATGCAGGAGCTAAATGTTAGGTAAAGTATTCTACACCACTACATACTGTATAAAAATGGTTAGCTGACTTAAAAAATTTGCTTATATGCAGCTGTCTTCAATTCTGAACAACATTCTTGAACCTCTGTGTATCTTCCAAAGCCTTAAATAATATACACATGGTAGCTAATGAATGAATTAAGATACGGTATTGGTTTGGAGAGAGAGCAGATGTTACTGTTCGTTCACTCATCAGAAACTTGGTATGTGTGCAGTAATCCTTTGCATTAACTTGCAAGAACTAATTACGTGTACCAGTTTTTACTATTTATAAAGCTGTCAGCCCAGTCATTGTGGTAGAAGCATTGATGTCCTTAAAATGTCACTCATTCCTCTCTTTTTCAACTATAAAATTTACAATACACAATGGTGTGTGTATCTGATGTTTTGAGGAGATGCTTCTTCAGAATTGGGGAAAAATTCATCATGGGCTTTGAATGCAGACATTGTCATTAATAATCATAATCATAATGATTTCAACTAATTTTATTATGTTAGTTAAAAATACTGCTATGCAATCTTTCTACTTGACTTAATATGTAGTAGAAGTGACTTCTCATCTAAAATAAAACTCGCTGTGTTATTCACCAGCACTGGTGGAGAATGTGTGAACTCCGTTAGTGTTGCATTACAGAAAATTGTCAGATGAAGGCATAAACGGATTACAGAGATACCCTCACAAGGGGTCAAGCCACTTGGATCAGATTACTGTCAAATTGATGAATGCATAGAAATGAGGTTGTCCTTGGTAGGCTTCAGAATAAACTTGTGATCTTAAATCATACACTTTGCTAGTTTGTACTAGTTACTGCCTTGAGAATAGTTTGAGAGGTAAGTGATGTCTTTCAGTTGCAATACTGAGTTTTAATCTAGCAGTACAGCTCCTTATAAGCAGTCCACATACAGCTTCTTAGTTTATTGAATAGTTGTCTTTTTGTTGCAACATTGAGTATGTCCGCTCAGAGTTTTGTGTGTATCTGCTTTATTCCACAGGTATTGGATTGGATTGAAAACCATGGAGAAGCTTTTCTTAGCAAGCATACTGGAGTGGGAAAATCCCTGCATCGGGCCAGAGCTTTGCAGAAACGTCATGAAGACTTTGAAGAGGTTGCACAGGTAAAAACAATTGCATGAAAAACTGTACACTTGTCATGGAAATACAAGAAAAAAATCCTGCTATGGCACTGAAGGGCTGGGCAGAGAGAGCTCCGCTACAAAAAGTTCTGTTCCAAGAATTGACTTTTTTTTTTTTAAGTGAAGTTAGAATGTAAAGGGGAAATTAAAGAAAAGCTTGCAACAGAAAAAAAAAAAAAAACAAACCCACAAAACAAAAACCACACACAACCAAAAAAACCCCAAAAACGACAAATTTCCACAGTCCTACAGAGTGGGAGCCTTGAAGCTCAACAGAGCTGCTGCTATTATTTATTATGATTATTTTCAAAAGCATACTTTCAAATGTTGAGTCACATTAGAAAAAAAGCTTTCCTTGTAAAGTAACTTAATTCCATGGGATTCTAGGATTTAAACTTTTGTGCAGCCTGGAAGAGAGGATGGAGATTAATTGAAAGCCCATGCTTCCTGACTTTAAGCTTGGGGAGCTCCCAGATACCCACAACAGTCTGTTGTGGTGGGGGAGAGGGGGACTCATAAGAAACCAGATGAGCCAGTAAAATGGCCAACCTGCCTTTTTTTTGGTTGGTTGGTTTGTTTGTTTGGGTTTTGTTTTGTTTTGTTTTCCTTTAAATACAACTGACTTTGTGTATAACCCTCCTCTTCTAAATCACTGAAACCAACATTTTTTTCCATAGGACAACTGTAGTTTTAGCATTAAGTAGAACTGATGATAGAACATCAAAACACACTTTTCTGTGAAAAAGGGTCAGCCTGAAAGTAGTAGAGCTGTAAGGAACATAACAAGATGAAGTTGATTTGGGTAGCAGCCTCAGAAAGGTGCCATGAGGTGCGTAAAACCATGAGAAGCTGAAGGCTAGAATCCTCCCCATCAGTAGTGTGCACTGTCTGTCCAGTCTTAATGGCTGGTAAGAGTAAACATCTCTAAAATTCATCAGGGAAAAAACCTCATTAAGGTCAGGTTGATACAGTGGTCCTTCAGTCAAAACAGAAGATACACAGGAGCTCAGCAGTGACACCTACTACAGTGGATGCATCTGAAGTGTGTTTAGTGTCTTAGATACTCCAGTGACTGAGGACTTGAAATAGCATCATAAAGCTTCATCAATATTGATTTCCTGTAAAATTTTCCAAAATAATACTCATTGTTAGCTTTGTATGTACACATGCTGCATTTCCATATGCATGCCTAATACTTAATTTTTAGTAAAATCTGTAATGCCTTCCATGTGGAAATACTTATTTTTCTGGGTCAGACAAGCAAGAATCTATTTCTGTAAAACACTTAAAATCTGTATGTTCTTGTATTTAATACTGTGTTATTTGAGAAAAGAAGTAAAAATGTTTGAGTAACCAAAAGGGATGAAGCTTGTCGAACTGTTAGTGGGATGTTAGCTGTTAAAAAAGCATTTTGTTAATGTACGTTATACTTTAAAGTAGAAAGCTGTAAAGCAAATACTTAGCAAAAATCTTCCTAAAACTGACTGTTACTAGAGGTTAAAATTATCTCTTTAGAGGATGGGTGGGATTTCTGTTTTGGAGATACTGCAAACTGGTCAAAGAACTTAAATATACTACAGGGGACTATCTTCCACTGACAGAAGGATGGACAAAATGATCTAATAAGTTGAGTTTTCTCATCTCTAACTCTTGAATTTGTAGTTGCTGCCAAGAGAGGCACACCCTCTGAGTTGTTCCTTTAACTTGCTCTAAAACTGAATGTAAGCAGGCCCCAAAAGGCATTCCTGTTATTAGGGCTGTAAGGAAGATTATGTTCAAGTATAAGACGGCAATCTGCAGTCCTTGTTAAAGCATGAATAACTGTCGGATGATTTATTCTCTACCTACATTTCTGGTTGGTCCAGGTCTTTGTTGTGTTTTGGTTTTGGGGTGGGTTTTTCATTATGTTTTTGTGTGTGTGTGTTATTTTTTGTTGGGGCTTTTTGTTGTTTGTGTGTGTGTGCGTGCGCGTGTGCTTTTTTTGTTGTTGCTTTCTTTTTTTCAATAGGACCTCAGGCATAATCAGAGGTTTTCAGTCAGCTCTAGTCAGAAGATGAGAGGAAGTGCTGTCAAGTGAACTTTTGGTGGCATGGCAATGTTTTACTAAATGCAAGGAGCCAACAATAATGTTGAAATACTCCTGATAGAAGGCTAACTCCTAATTTTGGGGGGAGTGAAAATTATTATTTTTTTTCTTCCCTTCTGCTTCCTCCCTCATTCATTTTTAATGTGAATGAGGTGCCAGTTCCTCAGTAGCATTCAACAAAATGTTAAAATAAGCTGTGTGTCAAATAGAAAAGATGTTTCAGAGTCTATATATGGGCTGTGGGCTCACAAATTAACTTCAAAATTTCTGTGAAATGAGAGCTTGTTTCTCTCTATTTGGCACTTTTTGTTACCGCTGCAGAAACACTAGATAGTCAAAACTCAGCCAACTAATAGTTCTCCATAAAGTCCGATGTATTAACATTCGTGCTACTTGACTTGCACCCACTATTATAAAAATTCTTGTGCAGCTTGTCCAGTTCACTTTCTGCTTACCCTTTTTTTTCCCTTTCTTTTTTTCCCTTTTTTCTAACATAATCTTTGTATCTATGAAACCATTTAGTCAAAGTGCCAAGAATTCAAATTCTGACATAACTGATTGATTTACAGGCACAGATTTTCAGCTTAGAACACTGGATGCAGATCAATAGTATGGCTGTACTTCCCTGTGTATTTTTGTATGAAATTCTAAGTCAGCTTCTACTGTTTAAACTGTGATTGATATCTGCTTTTCGACAGTAGTCTATGTTCAGAAAACATAAAAGATGTATGGAGAGAATTAATTAGTGGGATCTTTTGCAACAGGCGAGTTCTATTCTCCATGTGCAGACTGCATTTGAGAAAAGAACTTTACCCATGACTGGCTGTAATAGATCAAACTAAAGGTCCACGTCCTGCAGTGTCTTGTAGCCATCACCAGATGCATAAAGAAGAGAGACCATATGTTCAAAAAGTTAACTTTACCCCACTAGTTGTCTGGGCCTATTTGATGTCTGGAACTGAAGGAGGCATCAGAACCAGTATTGTAATGGTCACTGATGGACTTTTCCTCCCTTAATTAGGCTAGCTGTTTTTTGAACCCATTTATGCTCTTGGAATTTATGCTAGATCTTGTGGCAATGAGTTATGCAATTTAATTAAAAGTGCTTTTGCTTTTTCATTTTAAGTATGTTACCTGATGCTTAAACATGATAGCATGCACTGTATTTAATCAGTAATCTATCTTATTTTTCTCTGCCTTTAAGGATTTGCATACCTCTTCTCCATCTCCCTCCATCCATGTGTGTCTCTCTCTCTTCCCTCTCCACAGTGCAGTAAACTCCAGTTTGTATGAAATTCAATCCATACCTCTGCTCACTTCTTTTGCTGTATTTATTGTCAGTAGTACTCATTTCTGCACTAATCTCTTAAATTTAATCCTTGACTTTTCTATTATGTGTCACTTCTTATTCTTTCTAAAAATATGGTGTTTGTTCTTCTGAAGAATATGTAGAGAAGGTTTCTCAACAGGAAGACTAGGAGAGTGATGGAATATGTTGTTGGGTAAGGTGGCAAACTCTGATATGGAGAGTCTTCCAGTATATTGGAGAAGTGTGCCTATTAAAGACTCAGGTATAGTTTGTGATGCCTTGGGTCACAAAGGGATGGACTAGAAGACTTCTTAAAGCTCTTACCAGGTTGATTCTTTTCCCCTGGGATTTGAGGAACGTGTGCTACTGGAGATACTCTGAGGAAGTGTTAATTCTGTTTTCAAAACTACGTTGCATTTGTCACCGTGCAGGATCTTTTGTCAACTCAGGAAATTGGCATAAGCAGCTTCAAGGGAGAACTCCTTTCTGCCTTCTGTTTTCTAACTGCTGGCTACCCTCTGGACCAACATTTCCAAAACCCTCATATTACTACTTTTTGCCTCCAAGCATTGTTTAGTAGTAAGCAGAGTTGGGAAACACTGCAGTTAGTACAGCATGCCTATTTGCTGTGATTTCTATTCCAAAGGGCAATTACTATTTATCAATATAAATATTTATATTATATTTCAGCTCTACTTGGAAGAGAAATTGTAATGATAAGTCATGTGTCTTCTGTTGAAATTTGAGAAGCACAGCCACTTTTGAAGCAGCATCTGGGTTGTGATCATTTCTAAGTACAGGCAGTTCACCATCCAGTTTACAGAAAGAGAACTCTGATGTGCCTGGGCCTGTGCTATGCGGAAGATACTCCTGGAATTCATAAACAATGCTTCACATGCGAGATAAAATTTTCATTAAAATGGGAAACTTCTCCTTCAGCCATCTGTAGCTGGGTGTGGCGCTCTGGGTTGAAGAAGTTGTTGTTGTTTGAGAAGTGCCTTAAGGCTCTCCAGACTTGGCTCTTCAAAGTGTGTGAGCTGTGACCATGGAAGTCAAAACACCAGAGCACAAATCAGAGTGTGTTCTGGGCCATCGTGGCCTGAGCCAGTGATCTGGAGCACTGAGTAGTGTGCTTCCCACTGAAAAGGGTGGGCTTATGTTCGTTTCTGCAGGCTTTCTCAGGGAAACTGGGAAGGAGTTCTCTACCTCTCTGTGCAATTAAAAATCTGAAGGTTAAAGAAGGGCTAGGATACAGATAGTCAAAATAAAGGAACAGTGTGAATTTAATTCCTTACATACAGTAAGGAATTACATACAATAGATCCTAATAAATGAAGAGGAAATACCACCCCCACCCCCAAGTATATGAAAGCAGAACTGAGTCAGGTTATCTGTCCTGAGCTTGCCAGGTAATTTGCTTAAGAACCTGGAGGAGAGGTCTTATTTCCTGCCCTTTAGTTGCGTTTTAGGGCCAGGCTTGGATTTAACTTTTGTGGATATTATAATGTTAATGCAAGGTATGATACTATATTTATGGCCAAGAAAAGCACATTTGCATACATTTAATTTATCTTGGCAGGCGATGCGGTGTTTTTACCTGATCTAATTGATGTTGGGAGAAGATGGAAGGCAGGGGGGAAAAGAGAAAGATACAGTTTATATTATCAGTTTTGTTTTGGGGTTTGGTTTTGTTTTTAATTGTCTGTGGTGCAAACTTATCAGGAGACTTGATGTGGTAACATAAGCGTAGCTTCTTTAGTGTAGACTTGCCGTCAACCTGTTTATTCCAGAGGTTAACATCCTTCTATACTTTCTTGATGAGAGAGACATTTTGAGAGCCATTTTAAGGCTTGAAAACCCAAGGTTAGTCTCAAGAAGAGCACCCAAATTATAGCAGATGTTTGGAATCAGTCCTGTTTTGAATTAATGAGAAAAATATAGATGCAGATTGCAGGTACTACGCTTTGAGCTGTTAAACATCTCTCTCTTTTCTGGACCACAGTGCTCTCAGCACATCAGTTACCAGACTTCTCCCATTCTGTTTTCAGCTTTGACCCAGGTCTCTTACTCGACTGCTGATACGCAGTTGTTAATGCTATGACATATTAGGACAATATTCCACCCTGACTCAGCCATAGCTGTCTTCTAAATCCTCCTTTTGCTGCTGTTTCACAAGTGATGATCCACTTGGCTCATCAATTTTGGATACATTATTTCTGTAAGGTAATGGAGAGAAATTTTCTCCTGTGCCTGGTCACTTTGTACCTTCCTGGTGCATGTGTGGATTTGATGTTAGGCAACTCTAACAGTACCTGGGACTTTTTCACCTCTAATAATACACATTTGAAAAGTCTTCTGGCTGTGACTGTAGCGATTTTTCCAGTATTTAAGTAGTCCAATTTCCAAGTAATTAGACATTTAGGCTGAAATTACACATTTATTACGGTTGTGAATATAAAATAATAATTCAAGGAAGAATAAATGGGCTCCCAAATTCTCGAGGAGACAATGGAATAGATGTAAATAAGAGGCTAAGGAATGCATTTATTCACAGTTAAATGGAAAAGTATCTAGAAATAGAGCAAAATCTTTAGTAAGATTATATTCTACAACCTTCAAAAAAAGAAGAAAAAAATACATTCCAAGGGCCTTTTTGTCCTTTCATTTTCAGTAGTGGAGTGGCTTTAAAATATACTGACTGCATTTCTTTCATTTAATCCGGTGAAATGAACTTATTTCTCTACAGAACACATATACCAATGCAGACAAGCTCCTAGAAGCAGCTGAACAGCTCGCTCAGACTGGAGAGTGTGACCCAGAGGAAATTTATCAAGCTGCCCATCAGCTTGAAGACCGGATACAGGACTTTGTTAGGCGTGTGGAGCAACGCAAGATCCTGCTGGACATGTCTGTGTCCTTTCACACTCATGTTAAAGAGGTAAAACTGCTGCCAAGCTTTAAAATCAACACTGTCCAATGTTACTTTCACCGTTAGAACCTTGCTGCAGGAAGTCATGAAACCCCTATTATCTGATGAATTTTGCCTCGTACTTCACTGTGGATTGGGGGGCTGGGTTAGTGTGGTTGGTTTATTTCTGGATTTTTTAATTTATTGTCTCTTGTTTTATTTTTTACTTTCACAAACAGCTTCTACCTTCTTTGTTGTACAAGTACACGTGCTTGTTCAGGGAAGTGTGGTGGGTCAGCTCAGGGAACTGATAACAGCTAAAAGACAGCATTGAGGGGGGAGATAACTGTGTGTGTTTACTGGGGCTTATTTTTTTTATCCAACTAGCTCTCCAGTGTAGTTAACTGAGTTGGTAGACTGGCATGGTTAAGGAGACTGAAATGCATGGCAGAAGCATAAGCCTATTCTAGACAACCCTGCTGCCCAGAGAGACTTTATTTTCTTTCTCTGTTTTTCACATTGCATTTTGATCTTGCATACTGATGTTTCTTCACAAACTAAATAGCTTATCTGATAATGTCAATGGTTTTGCCTCATTTTTAGTTTCCTTCAAATGTTAAGCTGATATACCAGGAAAGTGACAGTTTAGCTAAACACACTTTTCAGTCAGATCTGTTTTCTGCTCTGATTCAGAACACAGATCATGGGAATTTATAAGCTCATGGGAGGGGGTGGAATAGGCTAGAGCGAGAATAAGGACTTCATTAAGGGCTTTTGGTTAAAGGTTGCGGTGCATTTTGACAGCTGTAGATGACTTGTGGTGCATTTTGACAACTGTAGATGACCTGTTTGCTCTTTATAGCTCATGTTAAATCTTCTCACTGCTCACTCTAGGTGTGGCTTCTGGATCAGAGCATGTCAGAGTGTGTTCCTTCCCTTCACCCTACACTGAGAAATGGCCTGTTCAGTAGGGAAGTATAATACTCAAAGTAGCTTCTTCAGCAAAAACCTAGTGTAGAGGGTAAGGGTGTGAGGTTTCTTATATGTGAAACATCTGCTTTGCACTTGAAACAAATGCACAAGGCAGTTGGTCTTTGAAGGAAGGTCGGGATTGAATTAGTTTCTAGCTCTAGATGTGAGTACATAGCTCCCCCATCAGTTTTCTGTTAGACGCTTCCTTGCCAATGTTCTCCCAGAACTCTGCTTGTTTAAACAAAATAGAAATGCTGTATCATAAAACTGTTCTTAGGTGGCAACTTTTTTGTTTTCTATTTTCTCAAGCACATAGTGTCATTTCATTACCTGTTGTGATGTGCAGAAGCAGTCAGCTGCTGAAACACATTTGTTGTTTCTATAGATTTTTTTTTTTTTATTACCTGTTTACCACCAAGAAAAGCAGCTGGAATGGTATTTAAATGGATACAGTTTGTTGTAGTGATGAAAGACAGAGACTGTAAAAAGATTTGCAAGGAAAGGGATTTTTTAAAAATAATTAATAAATAAATAATAATTAAAAAAAAGGCAGACTGATCTGTGAATCACTGTTGAGTAATTCTGAGAGGCTGATCCAGATGTGCTGGAATGTTGCCACTGCTTCCTTAGATGATAATGTTTTAGTGGAAAGGAAGAAAAAAAAATAATTCTATATCTTGATTTATTTATTTGGGAAAATGGATATTATTGTGACCCTAGAAGTGAGCCCAGCTGTTACTGTGGCAGCCTCTCTGCAGCCTGGACTTTGGGGAAAAGGTGCTGTGGCTGATGTATGTGTGTTAATCTTTTTGGTTTTGTCATGTGACTGACTTTTATACCCAAAAAGCAAGGAAAATGAAAAAGATTACTTATTTATTTTCATTCTACTTAAAAAATACGGTGATAGAGTTTAAGCAGGTGGTTCACATCTAGTAGACTAGTCCTTTGGTGCAGGTGCAAAGAAATAGCAAGCTCAAAGCTGTCTTGTGTTTTCTGTATTCTGATCTGTTTTCAAGAGCGTGTTGTTTGTTATCAAACACGCGTGCTGAGAAGACATCACAAGGCAGATGGAAGATAAAAATGTCCTAAACCTGAATGTCATCCATGCCTTGTTGGCAGGAGAATTGCATTTCTCCTGCAGGATGTGGGAAGTCACTGAATAAATTAGTGTTTACCTGTAAGCATGTAACCTTTCTGCTGTATGGTGGAGTGAAGGTATTAATGTATGCGCTCAGCTAGTGAAGACAGGAGTTTAGTAGTAAGATAATATAATAGTTGTTGAGCTGGGAAGAAATGCATTAGTTGCTAAAAAACAAAACAGAAGTACCCAAACAAATCAAACTACCATGATTGTGTTTTGCCCTTCAGGTATTCAGGGTGAATTTTCTTGTATCTTTTTTGTGTTTTCCTGGACTAAAAAATAGGCATTGAAGAATAAAAGCCCTGCTTGTGTGTGACATTTTGGAGGGAGCCACAGAGCTGAGAAAAGCTAGTAATCTGCATTGTTGGCTGTTTTGAGGCTTTGAAATCTGTATCCAATACCTTTTTTTTTTTTTTTTTTAAGTAGGTTGTTTTGTTGTGTTTTATTCTTTGTCACAGCTTCATGTTGAATGGATGTTCCTTATCTGGATGAGAGCATTCCAGTACTACTTCTCCCCTGTATATAACCTTTATACTTGACACAGAATTTGCCTGCAACTTTTCCTAGCTTCCGTGGGAAGCATCAGACCTGCAGTGTCTGTGCAGTCCTGTTACAGTGTTCACTTTTAGGAAATCAGCACAGTTTCTGCTTTCAGAAGCAGTGTGCTTGCCACAAAAATCAATAGATGGGCTTGACGTGTCCTGGAATTAACAGGCTTTTGCTGTACCTGTGCACAAGGCAGCTGTGTAATGTGCTTGCAGCAGTCTGTTACGATGCACGTTGGAAATGCTGTCTTTACCATTTCCAGAAGTTCTGTAGCTGAGTGGTTACAAGCTGGTAGAGCTCCCTGTGGTTTACAAACATCAGAAAACAGCATATAAGTTCTCAGACTCCTCACAGACTAACCTCAATAGACCACATTTTGCACTGGGGGGAAGAAAAGGAAGCCAGAAGTATGATGTTGTGTAATAGTATCACCATTACTCATTTTGCTTAATGGTGATCCAAGAAAATGAGTTTCTTGTTATATATACATTGTGATTTCACACTGCTAAATTATTGCTTGTTTTAAATTTGCAAGGCTGTGAATATTGATTTTTTTTTTTTTAGCTCCTGTGCAAACAGTCAGAAATTTTAATCTGTAAGCCAGGCTTTTCAGTAAGCGGTGTACTGAAGTTAAGCCATGCACTGTTGAGCTTTAAAAGTGTTTGGGACAACAAATATCCCTGTCAGAATCTCTGCATTAAAAGTACTATGTCCTGCAGGGTTCCTAACCTAAGGATGGATAAAATGCAAGTGAACATCTGAAACTTACTGCGAGACAGTGAATCTCTTACAGCTTCTGTGCTTTATGACACACAATACGGGGAGGGACAAGGTGTGGAAAAAATTGCACAGATAAAAGATATGTTTCCAAAATAAATGGTTATCATAAAAGGTTATGTGCAAAACATAGGAACAAGGATCACAGTAGTCTTTTCTGTGAAATCTGTCACCAAGTAGAGATGAACAGGATTTTGGTGTGAATTGAAAGTCTTCTATACACGTCCATACAGACACACGCGCACACACACTCTCTCCAGAATGGCTCCCTCAGCATCTATGAGTGGGAAGACTGAAATCCTGGCCAAGCCAGGTGTTTGTAGTAGTGCCAAAGTAGAGCAACAGATATTTTCCTCACTGGAGTCAGTTGTGGGAATACAGATCAAGCTGACTGTACATGGAAGAGAATGGTCTTTTAAGAGTCTGTTGGCTTTTTGCATATAATCTCCTGTGAGTATTCTGACAAGTCGATTAGAAAGTAACTCCGAGCACTGTTGAGGTTGAAACAAAAAAAAAAAAGGGAAATGGAATTGCCTAAGATTTCAAATGCAAAACTTTGCTATTCCTGAACAAAATACTGAAACAGTGGTCTGTGTGAGCTGTTGAAGCAATGTGGCATTGCTTTTCTGCATGCCAGTTGTACAGGAAGGCTGAGGAGGCCTTGCTCTGATCATGATGCTGCCAGTTCATTCACATCTAGCCATGAGGCACGTGCATTTGATTCAGAAAATCTTGTTGATAATGGTCTTGCTTTATCTCACAACTCAGTACCGGAAATATACCCTCCTTTGTATTATCTGGTATGGAAGGGTGTCCATCTGCACAGCTTTTCATTCATTTCATCTTGGGGTGGACCCTGAGGTGACAGACAACTCTACTGATTGCCTGTTGCTCCTGAGTATTTGAGTCTTCTGTGTTGGTGGTCTGCAGGTTGGATGTCATAAGGCGGCGCTTTTCTCTGTGTGCCCTTTCCAGGCATCAGAGCAGCTTTTGGATGCCACCACCTCAGTGTGAAGACTCTTTCCCTTGGGCTTTTCTACATCTCTATTTGTATCACATCGTTATAGTTATAGCACAGCTGTACTCAGTGTAACTAATCTTGCAGAATATATGAAGTGTAGTCTCTGGTCAGTGCTATGATATGCTCATCATCATGAATCTGAGGGTTGAGGACAGTTTTGAAATCTGAAATCAGAAAAATGCATTCAGTGGCAGCACACTGAAGTGTGGAGGTCTACTGGTTATGTAGGACTGGAATCCAGATACACAGATTTTCTTTCCTGAGTTTTTAAATACTGGTAACTACTTTGAAAAAAAAAAAAAGGATCAAACTGAAGTCCAGTTGTTACTGAAATAGCACAAAGAGCTGGAAAGAAGCAAGGCAGAAATAGGCCTTTAAACTGTGTAAAGCTATGGTATGGACCTTTTTTTCTTGTTCCTTTAAAAAATGGGATAGATGCTAACAGGGTAGTTAATAGTAATTGATGTAACTGTTAGGAAGATGTGAGAAACTTGGTTTTGCTTCAAGGATGAATTTATTCCGAGTAAGAAATTTATTCCATTACAACTGTAGAATAGATAGGCATGTTTGAAGCTTTTAAAGATATTTATATCTAATGTTCAAAAAATACGCATGCATTTAATATCTTAATGTCACTGGAAGATAAGAGGTTTTAACATCTTAGTTTTTGTTTTCAGAAAGATGCAGTTTTTGTCCACTGCATGTCCCGAAAGCTGAAGCTTATGGACAGACGCACACACATCAGCCCCTTTCTATGCCTGGATACTCTTGTACTATTGCAGCATTTGGTCCTGAGCAAGTAACAGCTCCTTCAACAACTGTGCCTGTGGTAGTGCACATACTGCAACACTGGCCTGGGGGGCAGGGGCAGAAAGAGGAATTGGCAGTTTTTACATGCAGACACTGTCTGCCTCTCTTTGCCTTAGCCTGCCGACAAGGCTGACTGCATATCCAAAAGCCATTATTATGAAAATGAAAAATAAAATAAATTGTGAAAGAATGTCATGGATATTTTACCCTAATAAAATAATTCTGTGCATTTGGGAAGGTATTTACTAAAAAATAAATGTTCTCTGATTATATTCAGCAAAATGCAGTAGGGTGGGGTAGGGATGGGACTTAAATGGGTAGAGACCTATGATGGAAACACTGAAACTTCCAGGATGTTGCAGACAATTAAAATAATACCATCTCAGTGACTAATGGCATGCTCCCAAGAACTTAGGGAAGAGGTAGCACAGGATGCAAGCTCATTCAAAGCAGATGTTTCTTAGTCTGTGCTATATTTAGATCAAGGAAAAAAAAAAAAAAAAAAAAAAAAAACCAAAAACCAAAAAACCTGCTGGGTGAAACATTTTCCTGTGAGGGATTCAGAATTTTATTTTCCTCTCCAAATTTTATTCTGATAAGATGTGAAGAGCAGACAAAAAAAGCAGAAGAGCCTCCCTTCTGAGACTGGATTGAGTTATTTATATGGTTTTTCTCATTGTACTTTAGAGCTATCTTGCTGCTGGATAAAGTTCTTACTGAGGTCACAAGACTTGCGGGTTTGTTTAGGGATCTTCATGCTGCTGCTTTTACAGAGAATAGAAAAAAACATTCCTGGAAGTTACTCAAAAGTTCACACTGAGAGAAATTTAATGGTTTTTTAATTATGAGTGAGTTTGGGTTTTTTCCCCACTGGATTTTTGTTGCCAAGCTCTTTTTTTATGCAATAATGTGTTACTTCAGAAAATCATTGCACTATAAAATCTGTAGTTCTGCACTGCTGAACGTGTATGGGTAAGCTCCAGTCTCTGTTCACCCCCTGCTGTAAACTGTTCACTTTCTTTTGGCTTTGCTGTGCAGCCTTCTACTGTCTTTATCCTTAGTTTTGTATCCAAACCAAGGCAATTTATGTAATTTCCAGTATATCCAGTGCTCATTCTGGTTTTAAAGCTTTATACAAGCCAGCTGGCTATTGCTTCCCATTATGTATTAATTTTTTAATTGCATGAACTTCTATTCAGTTTTAATAACCTGTTCATTCATGGTGGCTTTATCTTAACTTTTGTATATAAACATTATTTGAAGGGGAGGCTGTTTGTCAGAAAGTTACGTGGTGGAAAAGTGTAAAAATCTTATTTGGTAATCTGTTAAGAGTAACTTGTGCTTTGGAAGGGTCACAGAGCTGTTTAGTCACTTCAGAAATGGCTTAAATTGTTCCACTTTGAACAGCGTATGAATGACAGCCAGGCAAGTGTGCATACTAATTATTCTCCTTCTCTTCCTGCACATTTGTAAAATGTTTCTCCTTCCCAAGCAGTGGGAAATTGAGCTAATGAACTAGTAAGGCAGATACAATGTATTTTTGAGCCCTCTGGTACCTTGGGGACAAGATAGCACCCTTACAGTCATGCCAGGCTGACAGGGCACTAAGCCAGCCAGAATAACACTTTGTTGCTCTAGCACCCCTGTCCTTCTGCTCTGGGCAGGTGGTGGTGCTTTGAGCTGGCCATGCAGAGGGAAAGGTCTGCTTGCTCTGTGTTGTCTTGGGCTCCAGCATCCAGGGTATTTGCATGCATAGTACATGACCAGCCCCCCACTTCCAAGTTTTTTTGTTCCTACCAGATCCTCTCCATCCAGTTATAGAAGTGTATATGAAGAACAAGAAGTGCAGAGGTCAGATGTCTCTTGCATAGGTCTGATGCAGCCCAGCTGCAGAAGACATTGGAAGAAATTGAAGTGGTTCTTACTCCTGTCTTGAGCTGCAGTACAGGTGCTTGTAAGGCCGCCAAGGGGCAAACTTTTGTTAGGGTTCCAAGAGACGCAAAACAGTTTTAATCTCACTTTGTCTGTGATAAATATCCCTGCAAAGTGGGCATTTTATAGACAGTGCAGGAGCCTTGGAGCATAGAGGTCTTCCACTGAATACATTAGATCTGCAGGCAACAACACAGTGTTGCTTTCGAATACATTTGCACTGTTGCAACTGCACTGTTGGTGTCTACACACCAGCCCACTTGGAAGTTCTGTAACATGGTGCCCTATTATTACAGTTGAGATACAAACTTCTGAAGCTGAGAGAGATAAAAACATGTCCCTTGGGCATTGAAACCTGAGTAAAGTTGTCAAGTCATGTTGTCAAGCTTCTTGTTCCTTAGCTTCATCTGTTTCAAAGTGAAATTTTAATTTCTAAGTATTCATTTGGGAAATAAAAAAAATAATACTGTATGCTGCATTGGGTTATGCTGACATGAATGTTGACAAGTGCTTTTGACCCACTTGGTAAGGTCTATTGATTTGTACTCCTTTTAATAAGAAAGGCTGCTGTGACTTGAGCTTGTGGTGTTTTTGGCTATGGAGTTGCATTAAAATCTGTGACAGGCATTGTCTTTGAGGCATATGAGTAGTCAGAATAACAGTGTGCATGAATAGGCAGTTCCTCTTGGATGAGGGGGAGGGATTAGAGTTGTGGAAAAGAGTCTGGTCAAATGTCATTAATTCTTGCCAACAGTTGAAATTTAGCCTATAGCTTGGTAAACGCAAAACATACCTCAGCAGGTATGTAAGGCTCTAAGGTACAAAACCTAGTATTTGGTTTAAAAATAAATCTTAAAAGGAAACAACTAATCAAGATGTATAATCTGTTGTTGAATTTTCTATTGTGATGTGGTTCCATTGGTAGGAAACCTTTACGATCAGAATATTTTACAAACAGCAGCATGAAATGGGCATTTCTGTAAAAAGTGTTAAGCAAAGACAGACAACATTTGGTTTTGTCTTTTGAAATTAAGCCAGTTTTGATTGCTTATTATATTTTAACAATGTTAACATTCTATTTAGGTTCAAAGTTAATAAAGCCTGTTGGTATCTTTACAGTCTATAAAGTTAGAGGCTAAACTGCAGTCAAAAGACCTTAATACTTTTAATCAGATCAGAGTTATTCTTTCAGTATAAAAACCAAACTCTAATCCTTGTTCTTGAAATCACAGCATTTGGGATGTGAAGGTAAAATAGAGAGGGGGACCCAGTTTGAATGCTCCGTGTGAAAGTAGCTGTTTCACTGTGCAGTTAGTGCTGCTCACAGGAGTGTTGCAGGAGGCAGCCATCCTCCCTCCCTTCAAGCAGTGTTTGCATCTGTTGCACAATAGACAGCTAATGGTTTGCTGGTGAATTTTTCACACAGAGCTTAGGATGTAACATCTTGCCTCTTATTAAAGTTGTGGAAAAGATTAACAGGAGGGGTCAAGAAACCAGTAGAGATACCTAGCTAGTGCATGCCCAGGGATTTTTGTGTTAACTGTGGTGCGTGGGCAGTTCTGAACAAGGATACGCACACTTGTTATGTAGGGGGTGAAGAACATTGAAGTACTTAGTGGAATTACCTACGATGGTTTTTAGTGTGAAATTGAAATCAAGAGGGTAAGCACCATAGCTGCAGAGATCACGGTAGAAAAATAACTTCTTATATCTGTTTTGTTTCTGTATTTTGTTTTCTGAAATGCCCTTTTTTTTTTTTTTTTTTTTGAAGGCCTCTGGAAAGTGTTGTGTTGCCTGTGTGTATGTGTCAGCCTGGCAGTGTAGATTTGATGGTGGCTACAATACATCTCCCTTCCTTCCTTCCTTCCTTCCTCCCCTCTCTCAGAGAGTGTTACCATAGCATTTCCCTCCCAGGGACTCTCGCGCAGAGCTGCAGATGGGATTCTCGCTATGAACTCTGTGCTGCTCAATCGGATACGCTCAGTACTGTAGAAGGAAAATGGAAAAGAAAGGGTGACTTAGCAACACGGATAAAGCTTTCCTGGTATTTCCAAGAAGCAAAAACCTTATTTGAAACAAAGGCTCGTTTTCATTATGCTGAGAATGGGATTTTTTCTGTGAAGAGAAACAAATCCTGTTTCTCTGTTTCTCCCCTCCATCTCAGTCTGTTTTTTCTTGTCCTGGGAGCCAATTTGGAATAGTGACTGCTTGATCCTGGGGCTTACTTTTTTCTTTTTTTTCTCTCTCTCTTTTTTGGGTTTGTTTTCCTTTTTTCCCCTGTCCTTTAGCTGTGGACGTGGCTTGAAGAGCTACAGAAAGAACTGCTTGATGATGTCTATGCAGAGTCTGTGGAGGCTGTCCAAGACCTGATTAAACGTTTTGGTCAACAACAACAGACCACTCTGCAAGTTACAGTCAATGTCATAAAAGAAGGTGAAGATCTTATACAGCAACTAAGGTAAAACAATTTATTATTTTTTTAAAATCTCTTCTGGAGTACATCTGATTTTCTTTGAGGCTTTTTCTGTTCTGAGGGTAGAGATGATGACTAGAAGCTATGACCTATAAATAAAACTTGCAATTATTAGTGCTGTTTCATGCTGTACTGATGATCTCTGACCCTCTGTTTACAGGAAGCTCAGCTTAGAAACACAACTTCCACAAGAAGGAGACTTTGTTTACACAAGCCACCTTTCTGATAGGACCAAGAACATGTAGACTGACATGCAGGGCTCTACAGCCTTAGGAGTTCTGAGCAGCAGCCTTTTTAAAAAGAGGTGCTTGAAATTGTTTTGCAGGCTGATAAGTAACTTCATTGTAGCAAAGACCATCAGTTTGTAGTCCATTTCAGTCAGTAACAATACAAATAAATTTGGGCCCCAACTGCACTGGTACGTGTTCCCTTTGCAGGAGCTGCTGCTATCATATCTGAATTTGCAGATTTTATAAAAAAGTAAAAGATTAAGCAGGTTTTTTTTTAAATTATCATGTAATTCTGTGGGTTTCTTTCATTGTCAGCAAGGTTCGGAGAAGTAGTTATCATATGCCACTTCCTTTTCACAATAAAAGGGTTTGTCCCTAGTTCTAAAATCGTATTCTTCCTGTAAACAGAATATCCTTAAATGTGGAATTTGTAAAAAATTTATATAATCTAATTTCCTAATGCTTTTTCAAGCACTAAAACATAATTTGGACTTTTTATTAATAAAGAGATGTACAGACTTAGCTTTCATGTAATATGGCTTGCACTGACCTTATCTAAAACAATCTTACATTTTGTGCTTATATATAGCATCCAGATTGTATGGCATATTTTTCAATAATACTCCTTTTATTTTTGTTTGATTTTGGTTTTTTTGTTTGTTTTTTTTGTTTGTTTCTTTCCTTCTCCCTTTCTTTGTTTTGAATAGGGATTCTGCTATTTCTAGTAACAAGACCCCCCATAACAGCTCGATCAACCACATAGAGACAGTCCTGCAGCAGCTGGATGAGGCCCAGTCTCAGATGGAGGAGCTTTTTCAAGAACGCAAGATCAAGCTTGAGCTGTTTCTGCAGCTTCGCATATTTGAAAGAGATGCTATAGATGTGAGTGTCTGCTCTCGGGGTCGCACTGCCCATACTTCTCTCACGTAGGAATGTTTATGCTGACATTGTTGGGTAGTTGCGTTGGCATGTGGTTCAAATGACTGATAAACTTATTTCTTACCCGAATTAAGGCTTTTGTCTTGTATGTGAAAGTGTCAGCAGAGTTTTTGGTATAAACTCAAGCTCTGAGTGGCTCCCACTTCATCTTTAAGCACAGGTCTTGTAAAGTCATAATGTGCCAGTTGCTTCATCTGGTAAGTTTGGTTTTGATATCAGGCTATCTTGGTATAACTAGTATGTTTACAGTTAATATGAGTAAGACTTGCAAGGGTACAAAGCCTCTAAACTGTTGCTTTGTAGTAATACCCCTTTTCACTTTCTTTTCCAAATCGGCACTCTCTTTACAGCTGGCAACTACAAATGATGTTTGGAATACTGTTTTGATGTTAAGGGATGTTGTAGAGGCTGTCTGACTTCTTAAAAAAAATAATAATTTTTTGACCTCTGAAAATAATGGAAAAGCAGTTGTAATGCCCCACCCCTGCAAAACTTTGAGGAGGGTTGCAGCTTGCCAATATTAAAGTTTAGAGACGGGTATACAGACAGACGTGAAACTCTACATGGAGCTTAGGTTAATAGAACTGCATTATAAAACTTCAACTAAGTTCATATGACTTCTGTAAAGCCACTAGTGCTGTACACAGTGACTGAAACTGGGTTGGTGCCTTAGAAGCTTCTGGGTTATCCATTGGTAAATGCCCCTGTTTGAGTACATAAGGGCTTATCTTGAGACTCTGGAAAGCAGGAGTAACAGTGATAGTTTTACCCTCTCACTTGTGTGTAGTAAAAGCTGTAACTGTTCGTTAGTTATAAATGAGATAAGGGCAAAAAGGCAGTTGGCAGAAGTGTTAGCTTCTCAGGTTTTTTTGTTCTCTCTCTTTTTTTTTTTCTTTTTTTTTTTTCTTAAAATCAGGATTAGATATCATTGCTAAAGCCCGGTTTAACAAAGCACATTGTGAGATGCAATGCAGGAATAGACAGACAAAGTTCCTCAATCCGTGCCTGTGGAGGAAGTGAGAATGTGCCCTCTCCAGTAGTAACAGCTCTGGTGTAAAGGGAGACTAAGATGATACTCTGTTTTGCAATTCACACCAGTCTG
This sequence comes from Megaceryle torquata, assembly GCA_024611175.1. Taxonomy (NCBI): domain Eukaryota; kingdom Metazoa; phylum Chordata; class Aves; order Coraciiformes; family Cerylidae; genus Megaceryle; species Megaceryle torquata. The sequence continues at coordinate 6,384 of JANIJG010008385.1, read as the reverse complement.
CAGGAAGTCTCCTACTTGGATTACACGAGAGTAGCTGCCTTCTCTATGCAAGGGAAAGGTTTTGGTGCAATTGTGATTGCAATAGTAAGCTGGATGAGTGATATATATGGAGGAACATAGAAGGTATCCCCTTCTACAGGATTGTCACAATTTTAGAATCTTGGCAGAAGTGATCTGCTGCGCTCGGTGTCTGTGTGATGTTTTTTGGAACACTTTTATTGAGGAAATGGCAGCTGTGGGGACAAGGCATACCAAGAAAATTAATGGAAGAATCACATTAAAAGCTTGAGTGAAATTCATGATTACAGTGATTGCCCTCTGCTGTAGGTTGCATAAACCAGGATCCTTACAATAGCACAAGGCAGGTTGCAGGAGCGCTGCTTTGCAGACTTCTTCTAGTCCTTCAGTGCAATACAGCATCTGTATAGACAGTGGTATTTCTGTGTATGTTGTTTGGTGATGCCTGTAGGATTTTGCATTAGAAAGCTGCAAATTGTAACTTGACGGGTCTTGCTTTTTCTAAAGCCGACACTTGGCATGCTTTACATTTTGGCACATAAAACATAAAGGAAAGTACCAATATCTTATTGAAAGAGTTGGTGTATGTTGTTTATATGTCTTGGAAACAAAAATCATGCGCTTTTTAAGATTGCCAAGGAGCCCTCCAGGGAACAAAATGACCCTGGCTGCAGAATGTCTTCAGCAAAAAGTTGATTGATTGTTTTGCTGTCTCTGTACCATGTCCTCTCCCTGCTTCCTCAGCAAATCGTATTTCTCTTTTCCCTCTCCCTGAAGCCAGACATCTGTTTGGAAACTTCCAGGAAGAAAATGCAGGGACTAGTTCCAGGTCAGCTGTAACATGATAGTGAGGAGGAGCCAGATGCCAGCTAGGAACTTGCAGACCTTGTTTTGACCTCATCTTTTATGGAGGATCTTGTGTGACTGATCCAGTCAATTAAGACTTGGCTATGGGGGCAGTTTCTTCAGGGAAGCATTCTGTGAGGACAGTTTTTCTGGAAGGCGAGTACTGTTTCTAGATTGTCTTGCTGCTTGCAAAGTAACACAGGCTAAAAAGGGACAAAGGGTTCCCCTAGCACTGCAGGATCATGGACCAAACATGCAGCTGTGCTTCTGAGGACAGTGGTGAGATTTGCTGGTAGGATTAGTCCTCTTCTTCTTGTCCTTAACCTTCCCTTATAAAATACTCTGTTTCTTTTAGTTGCTGTCTTTTTATCTTACAACTTTTCAGATTCTCCTGCTCTTCTGAAATTGTTGTAACTGTAGCACTCTCTCTCTTTTGCCCCTTGTTCTTGGCATATAAACTTGACCTTCTTTATCCTCAGTAGACTTTTAAGTGCCATTGGTCATGAGCTATTTGAAGGAATTTTTTTGTGAATGCCTGTATTAACAAGTTGCAAGAAGGAGAAAAAATAATGTATGTGAAGAGTCCCTTGCTAGGTTAATTAGTAGCATAAGGAAGTTGTGTATGGACCTAGCCATTGGAAAGGTAATACTGGTGGCAGTATATGCAGCCTAAAATGTGTGTGTCTCATCTGTGTCTGTGCATTTTTGCTTGTCTAACTTAAATGCCTCAAGGCCTATGTCAGGTCTCCACACAAAGCATACCACACACTTTTCAACTCACAGCTTATCTCAACTCTATTTTTGGACCATACTTACAAGATGCCTGTTAAGTCATACAGCTGAAAAGGCAAGGATGTAAGGTGCTGGATCACAGGCACCTAGCTCTTTTCCCAATTCCCATTTTCTCTTTTTCTTTCTCCCTAGCACATAATATTTTCCAGTTCCTGATTAGCACTCAGTTGGTACAAGGAATGCTAGTTAGACCCTTCTGAGAAGAGACCCTGTGGTTCTTGATTTCCTTCCTACTCAGTGTGAAAGAGTCGGCGTCCCTTCTGTGTTATACCCTGCCTTGTTTCCTGTCAGTGTTACCTTTACATTTGTTAAAACCTAGGAATGTCAGGCAGCTCAGACTCTGCACTAAGAACATCTTGAACACATGCTACGGTGAGTAGTTACCATGTTTATGCTGGATTCTCCATTTCCTGAGAGCCGTATTGATTTGTGATCAGTTACTTTAGATGTCTATTATTCATTCGTCTTTGTTCTGTTTGTTTAGTGCTAATTGTCTTGACAGAACTTTGCAAACAAAACGGAAGCCTGCTCACTCTAAAAGTGTTGCTTGTAAAGCAGAACTTCAGGGGAAGCACTGAATAGTGTGGGTAGAGAGCACTTAATGTGTGTTATTTTTGTTTTAAATCTGCCCTCGGTGCATTTCATATTTGCACACTGGGTGCAACGGCTGAAATAGATCACCTTGCAGCGCCTAATTACTGCTGAAAAAATGTAAGGATTACTGATCATGTAAGGAACCTTGACTGTGATGTTCACTGGCTTCATATCCTTTCAGTAAGTGTGGGACCATGCTGTCATTATTTATTTGAATCGTGGGCTTCCTGGTCTTTTGAAGGGGGCTTCACATTGCTTTAAACAATGTGTGGGCCATGATCATAACCTTGAGGTTGCAAGAAATAACATGGGAAGTAGTTATAATTCTTCCTGTTGTTCCTTGTGTTTTGGAGACAGTACCCCTGAAACCTGGTGAGGTGACATACAGTGCTGACCTCTTAAAACTACCTGTCATTTATACCCAGGTACAGTGAATCTGAGGATAGTCTGAGGACATAGTTACTACGGTCTACTTAAACCATTCCATTATTATAAAAATGCTTACACTTAGCCACACAGTGTCCTGTTGTGAGCTTATTATGTTTATTGGTTTATTTCCACTCAGTTTGCCGGTAAGAGAGGTAAGGTTTTGGCATCTGAAAGGTGATGGGCTGGCTTTCCTTTTAGAACAGTAGCATAAATGTGCCATGTTAAATCTTTATCTAGTTTGTAATCATGTTTAGAAAGATGCTGAAAGGTGATATTTTGGTGGCAGAATTTCAGAGCCTTCTTTAATGCTTAGATTTCTTAGTTTGATCAAGTCTAACTACAATTACATCTTGAGGATAACTTGTGAATGTTGTGAACTGAACTGGATGAAAATAAGATAGTAAATACGACTTGTGAGAAATTCCATAGTGCAGTGGATGGTTTGAAGAAACAAATGTTAGATGAACTCTACTGCTTTCAGTAATGAATGAACCCCTGAGTTGTGAAGACCAGCAGCTCTGAGGTGCAGAGAGCAGAAGAGCAGGGTACCTGGCAGTAAGTGTTTTCACAGGCTGCACTTGGTGAATCAAGTAAAATTTTTGCAGAACACCTTTAAAATAGGAAGCAACTCAGATGTCACAATTTTAGTAATTGCTCGATGTGTCCATTTTTTTATAGTGCCGTGAGAGCAGAATGGAAACAACCCCTCAAGAAAGACTGTCGTTTATTAGAGAAACTTTATACAGATTATTTAAATCTTCTTTCTCCTCAATTCTTTTTTTTTTTTTTTTTTTTTTTTCCCCTAAAAGACCAGTTCTGAAACTTCTCTTGTAGTTTAACTGTCTCAGTAAGTTCACAGCTCTGATTTAGCCCTTGGAAGGTGTAGTGGTATATTCCTTTTGCTGACAACAGATGACTTTGGTTAAATATTTATGCAGTCGGCTACTTTGCTAATGCCCCTTTAGTCACATCCTCTTTTTGCTGTGTCTTGTTGCATAAATAGGTGTTTTCCCATCATGTAGCACCATTCACATCAATTTGTCCTACTCCTGAAATTGTAGAAGTCTGGAGCTAAGCCATACTTGGTTCCTGATGGATATAATTTTGCTTTCCCAATCAACTGCAGTACTTTGTAGCTCTAGTGGTTCTCAAAGAAATTGTTCTGGATTGTTTGTGGAAATTTAAAATCCGTGCTAAAATGGCCTATGTCTGATCCATGTCAAACCTGATGAGTGAAGTCAATCAACCACGAGCAACTCAAGCTCCTGACCTCTATCTTCAGTGCATCATTGGAAATAAACATGTATTGTGTAATGGGTGATTGAACATTGTCTTCCTCCTTTTCCCCACAGATAATTTCAGACCTCGAGTCTTGGAATGATGAGCTCTCTCAGCAGATGAATGACTTTGACACTGAAGACCTTACAATAGCAGAACAGAGGCTCCAGCATCATGCAGACAAAGCCTTGACCATGAATAACTTGACCTTTGATGTCATCCACCAAGGGCAGGATCTGCTGCAGTATGTCAATGAAGTGCAGGCATCTGGTAAGATGGCTCCTTTGTGCTATTCCAGGCAGTAGCTTTATAAGAATTATTCAGTTGTCTCTCCATGGGATGTGTGAAAATGGCACGTGTTTTTTATCTGAGTTGGCAACACCTGAAGATGCTTAGGTTTTAAAGAAAGATATGTCACGCAGGAAGTCAGTAAAATAAGGGTAAATAGCAGGGGGGTTATTTTGTAGTTAATCAGAGCAGTGCAGTGAAGCCAAAAATTTAAGCTTAATAATAAGTCTATTTTGTTTCTTTTGCCCCTTCACTTGATGTTTTTAACTATTTACAGTTACCTAACGCAAATATCAGGCTTTTTTTTTTTTTTAATAAAGTATTCTATTTTTAAAGAGTGCAAAAAAACTCTTTTCATTTAAGCAAATGCTCCAAGGATTAAGTTGAACTTTGAGAAGGAACTGACAAAGTGGATAGGAAATTTTAGGAAATAGTGGAAACAGGCTATTTGTCTTCAGAAGACTTGTAAGTCATTTTTAAACAACTGGCCTGATTACAGGTGTTGAGCTGCTTTGTGACAGAGACGTAGACATGGCAACTCGTGTCCAGGACCTGCTGGAGTTCCTCCATGAGAAGCAGCAGGAGCTGGACGTGGCCGCTGAGCAGCACCGCAAGCACCTGGAGCAGTGCGTGCAGCTGCGGCACCTGCAGGCCGAGGTCAAGCAGGTACGTGTGGGCTGAGGGAGGGACTTGAGGGAATTGAGCACCTGACCAACTACATCCCGTTAGCATGAAGTGATTTTTTTAATTTGCATCAACAGTCTGTGTTTCGACATGGATACAAGTCAAGATTATGAAGTGTGAAGCAATTTGAGCTAATGTTAAACCCATACTTTTGTCATCTGTATGGTGACTAATGAAAATGTTCAGTGATAGTCCCTGAACACTGGCCTAATACTTTTCAGTATGTTGTTTGAGACCTCTGCAAACAGCGATAGTATAATGCCAGGATGGTTTACTTTCTGGAGGATGAAGAATGAAGTTTTGCTTCTCCTGGCAATAAAGCAGCAAGTTTTGAGGTCCTTATCTGACAAACACCTAAACCTTTGGTGAATTTGAGATGCTATGGGCAAAACCACTAAAGTAGGTAGAAGTTTAAAAAACCAAATAAATTGTTGATTGTTTGTTTGGGGTTTTTTTTTTTGTTGTTTTTTGTTTTGGTTTGGGTTTTTTTTTGGTCTTGCTTATATTTTGCAGCATCATAGGAGTCTGCTGCAGTCAGTTGTAGTCTGTCACGTAATGGCAACTTGTCCATTTTCCATTTGTCATGGATTCATCTCCTTAATGAGACTGTTAATGAGAACTCCCAAATTGCGGAGTAGTATGAAAGGGGTCCAGTTAGACTAAGAGGGGTGAATAGAAGGTTCCTGAAGTATTTCCAGGCAGCAGTTGGTTACGCTGTAGTAACAGCCACAAAGTTCCTGTGTGTTCTCAAGTTAAAGGACTGCAAGGAACTGTTAGTGTCTGCTGTCGGTGCAATTTAGGCATTAATCAAATCCATGATGGTCTAGTTCAAGCCATTATAAACTCTACTGAACTATCTTATATCTGTCTTAGCATTTGTTCATTTTTGTAAATGCAAATTATACAAATATCAGTCTGTTCATGTGAGCAGTGGTTCACATGAAGTTATTGCAGACCAGGTTAGTTTCTGTACTCAGCTGCATACTGTTCTGAGGATGAAGGAAAAGAGCCCACATTTGCAAAGGAGAGAAAAAAATTAAAAGAAAGAGTGTGAGCACCAGCTAAGACAGTCTCATCCCTTTGCAGTACATCAGTGGGTTGGGATGGGTTAGTAAGAAAAAGAAATTGTTAATTCCCATGATACTGAAATAATATTCATTTACAGAATAGAATATAGCACTTGGATAAAATTTCAGACATGCTATTAAATAGTTATATTGCATGCTCCCACAACAGAGTACATTGCTCCACTAGTTTTGTTTGTATGCAGGTTAAATGTGTCTAGAAAGACACACATGTTTAAAACCTGTGTTTGCAGCTCAAACATTCTGTATTTAGGTAGATATAAGTAGATGGGAATGGATTAAAACTAGAGATGGGTCGATTCAGGTTAGACATTAGGAAGAATTTCTTCACCATGAGGGTGGTGAGACACTGGAACAGGTTGCCCAGAGA
>JANIJG010008384.1:19310-29725 GCA_024611175.1 Megaceryle torquata | reverse complement strand
GCTGCAGCCCAGGAATGCATCTGGAAGTAAGAGAAAAGAAAGGGGTGTGTGTGTGTGTCTGTGTGTAAATTAAATGCTTAGCAACAGGAATGCCACACTTTTGAAGAATTAACTAGCTATTCATTCCATCTGAAAGGGTTATTGCATTAAGAACTCACATTAGAACTGGAGGGGGGGGGGGAAGCACTCGCTGGCTAAAGGCTGAGGATAAACCCAGCATTTCTTTATCACTGCCTAGGGAAAAGGAAAACCTTAATTACAATACTTGTCTTTGAATAATATTTCAGTCATAACAGCACATTTCTCAGATTCTGCGTGATAAGTGCATTAATATTTATTCATTTTCTATGACCTTTAGATAATTCCTAAGGGTCCTATTTTGCTAGCATCAATGGTTGCTCGCTTTTTATGCTCCTTCTGTACACTGGTCCAAAGCTTGATCATCATATATCAGCATCTTTCTTGTCTTTAGAAGCCTGTTCCTGTGAATGAACAAAATTTGGAGCTGACTTTGTTCTCAAGCCTCAGAACTAACCTTTACGGGCAGAGAGCTTCTGCCATGGTAGACCCTGGTGGACCTCGGGCTGAGTGCAGAAACCTGTTGAAACTGATGGGACTGGGAAGATTTGCAGCCACAATTTTTTGGCATTTATTGATATTTCATTTGCTTTGTCGACTTTAATCCACACCCTGCTTGCCTTACACAGGGGGCTACTCTGCAGGCTACAGGAGTAAGACTGTTTCCCCTTGATTTCACTCATTTTGCTTTTCAAAAGCATGTACATTTGCACCTCTAACACCTTAGAAATGCCTTCTACACTGTAAACACTGATTAAAATACTCAGAATTTGCCTTCTTCACCCAGTGGCATTCAAACTGAAGGGGGGGGGGGGGGCTGGGGAGTTTTTACCCTTCCAGCCATGGCTAGACAAGCTTTTTTTTGTCAATGTTAAGGCCACCTTCTTTTCAAAATGTTTGTTTTCTATTAAATTTTGAGTATAGCAAATTACAGAAATCTCTGTTGGTTATAAAAATAGGATAGAGAAGACTTGAGTATTCAGACACTGGCTCCTGGCTCAACCTCACAGCACTCGTTTACAAAGCGTATTTTGAGCGAAATGACTTTTGTATTTATAACTCTGGGCTAGGGAAGTTCACCACCCTCCAAGTAGTTCTCAGGTAAAGACAAATCTGGGTGCATGTTTGAAAAAAAAACCAAAACAGAGCACTCTCAATTTCTGGAAGGCAGTGCATGTGAATGAGGCCGTGTCTCCTTCCTTCCCTTTGGTACCCCAAATATTGAACTCCTAATCACACCGTGCGTCTTTGGGGATAAAAATACAGTTCTGAGAGGACTGAAAATGCCCTTTATGCAAAGAAAAGTCATTTATCTGCCATAATTTGGTGAATAGGCTCTGTGATGATATCTAAAGTGCTGTGCTTCACCCACAGAAGCTCTGCCTTCCACCTTTATTTTTGGGCTCAGTAATTTCAAGAACTTGGAGTGATAGCTTGGCAGAGATATGCCAGCGTGGGACATTTATTTGTATATCAGCAGATCACAGTCTCTTTTTTCCAACTAAACAATTTAGAAAAACAAAAGACACTATCTTTCTGGGTGGTTGTATTTCTTTCATAAACAACGTCAGTAGATAAGGGCACATTTCTGTCCTCAGCTAAGGAGTATTTTATCATGAGAAGTTATCAAACTATTATCTCGTCATGCACTTGTCCCAGTGCAAAAAAAAAAAGCTTTTTGAAAGCTGAAAGAGAAAAATGCACCAGCCTCAGTATCCAAAAGTCTTCTACTGACAGTACAGGACAATAATGATATTTTAAAACTAGATACTGCATTTGGGGTGTTTTTGGTAAATACAAGAGATGCACATCTTAGTGTTCCAATTAATTTCGACTACATTTACAAACCAGGAGGAATCCAGAGTAGCTGAGATGATTTCAGTGAGGAATATTCAATCAGGCAAGAAGAAAGGGGTTTTTTTGCTTAAAGCAGGCACTAGTTTTAAGCCTGCTTTGGACTTCGTGCATGACTTTGGATTTATAATCTGATTTTCAGTTATTCTTGATATTCACAGGAGCTGGAGAATTTCCTCTAGAAACTGGAGCTGATTCTATCCCCATGTCCTAGGCACTGAATCGATCAAACCCATTTCCAAGACAGGAATCCCAAATCCCTCCCAGAGCTCTGAGCCCAGATGCCTCAGAGCCCTGAAATGATGGATCTCTTCCCGGGAGCAGGCTACTGGAGCATAAACCCCTTGAACCCCTGTCTAGCAGCGTACCATTCGCTGATGCCAGGGCTGGAAATGAACTCAATATATTCGATTGCTCCAGAGCATCTTATTTCAAAGACAAAACAGAAGATTGCTCCCTCCTGTAGATGAGAAATTATATTCTGGCTGTCACAAACAAACACATCACGCGTATGGTCGGTGCAAATATCACAGGATTTATCTCACTAGGAATAGCCTTTGTCGCTTGGCTCCCAGGTAGCAATAACCTGATGAGAACCTACCTCTGACCAGCAAAGTATGATACAACACCGGGGCTGAGAGCAGACGTGCTTCACGTGTAGTTCAGCATGCAGTACAACCATCCTTTTAATCAAATCTAAATTCACAGCCACTGTGAACATTAAAGGGAGGTGAAAATCCATCATTAACCCCTGCACTGGCTTTCTCCTGGCTATATTGATGAAGGATAAACATGGCAACCCTGACTAATATTTTATTTTAATTAGAGCAAAAGTAAATTGCAATAAGCACACAACACAGGGAATTAACAGAAAATTAAACAAGCTCTATGTATAAACCTGTAAAACCACTCAGAGGCAATTTGAATTCTTCATCAGGCTGGGGACCGTGCACATATTTCTTCCTTTATTTATTTTATTGAGTGCTCATGTTTCATTCCCAAGCAGGCCTGCATGTATTGATTTGATCTCCTGTTCAGTGAAGTGTGTATGTGCAAACATCTAATGGGAGCAAAGAACCTGAACGATAAAATGGTCTTTTTTTTTTTTGTGGCCAGACCACACACCCTTGGAGATTTGCCTGGCCCAAGGAGGATGTTATTGCACAACTGGCACAACCTCTTTTTGAAGCCTAGAGGGGAACTCAGGAAGCAACATTCAAAAAAAATAACCCTCTAATTTGTCCTGCTTAGCTCTGATCCATGCACAACGGATCTGAGAGGAGGATTTTTGCCCTTAATTTGTTCCCTGGTGTCTCCACATTTTGAGTGTGTTAGATCAATGAAGGATGCTACGCTCCATATGTGCCACAACACGTAAACCGAGCTAGGTACCCTGAAGATGAAGAGGCAGCCTCAACTTTGAATCTCCTGTTTGTAAAACAACTTTAAACATTAGGCAGATGACTTTGTAAAGTGAATTAATTAGCAAGAAAGACCAAAGGCACATTCTGCGTAAATAAACAACACAGATTCAGATCTTGGTTAAAACTCGGCGACTGTCAACTAATAGAGAGGTCTGGGGAGCCTGTCAGGCTTTGCAAATCCTGCTTTTCTGAAAGGAAAAGTATGACATCTCCTAGCAGAAAATGCTTGTGTAAGGCTGGAGTCTGTGTGGTGGAGTGAGACCTGCAGCTCCAGGATGCAGCATCTTCAGCTTTCCATGGGAAAGCTCTTTTTATAGCTGGTTTTTTATTTAGCTTGGGGTTTCTCCAGGGAGGGCAGGAGGGTGTTAGCTCAAGAATTCACTTGATAGATTTCAGATCAGCAGCTAATCTGTCACTTCAAGGGGTGACAATGACAGGAGGGAAAGACTTCCTAATTTATTCATAAAATACTTTATCTGTCAATTCCATTTATTTAGTTCATTCTTCATAGGTAAAAGTATTGAAAAAAGGAAATTAATCCTGACCTTGGAGGTGAGAAGCAGAATGCTGATAACTCCAGCTCTGGGGGCATGAGTAGGCCAGGACTTTTTTCACCCAAGAGTGTGCAAAACATGATAGACTGATACTATCTCATGTGTTTCACCCCTTGAATTCTTGTTGATACCACGGTAACCACAGGGGCTTTAGCCATTAGCAGCACTCACTGGAAGCTCCTACCATGTGACCAGCGAGTCACATCATAACTTGTTTGTTGGTTTTGCATAGCACAAAAATGCCTGCAGTACCATTTGTCTGCCTTTGTGCAATCGTTGCCAGTGAACAGATTACATCGTGTAAGAAATACCAGAATTTTCTGAAGGGATTTTTCATGAAGTTTAAGAATTGACATATATATTTTTCAGCGAGCTGCAGCTTCTTTCTGAGTTCAACACAGCCTTGAAAGAATTATTGTATGATTTGCTGGACATGGACTCTGAACAGCAAGAATTCATTGGTTAACCCCAGTATCATTTTCTATCTTTGGTGAGGGTTGAAAAAGCACTTAGAAGTTAATTTCAGTAGGACTTTTCTGTCCTTAAATCTTTGGTGATGCATCATTCTATTTATGGAAGGCATTGTGGTTCCAAGCAATTACATTTTGATTTCATAATAATATGAAAGAGTGTTTTGTTGCTAAAAGTTAATTCCCCATAACAGGGTAGAGTCTACTTAATCACAGAGAGGTACTATTATAACTTATTCTTCACCAGCAAACCCCAGACACTGTGCAAAGTAAGGTATGAAGTCTCAAGAACTTGACATTAATGAAGTGAGTTTGATCAGGAACTGAACACCTTGTTCACTGATCTGCACTACCTTCTGAGGTGGTGGCTGCCCCATCCCTGGCACCATCCCAGGGGAGGTTGGCCGGGGCTCTGAGCACCCTGCTCTAGGTGCAGATGGCCCTGTTCCCTGCAGGGGGTTGGACTGGATGAGCTTGAAAGGTCCCTCTCCACCCAAGATATTCTGTGCTTCTCAAGTTCCTTCCCATTTCATCTGGTCTTTACAGTCGCAGCCTTTCTCTTCCAGATTTCAAAGTTCAGATGGTTTGTGGTGATGACACATTTGTAGTTCAGATCCTATGTAAGAAAAAGAAGTGTCAGGCTCTACAGGTCCTTGGACATAAGACAATTCAGAGAAGAACCCTGGGGACAATGAGAACACTCAGCCTGCATGCAGAAAATGGGTGGCCCTCAGACTGTATCATGGCTCCAACATTGTGGTGATTTCCCAGTGCTGAAGACACTCATTAGAAACCCCACTTTCCGTTCTAAATTTCATTGCTCCTGCTTACCACAAAAACTTCATGGTTTTAAAACGCAGGTCAATTCAAGTCATATACTGAGTCATAAAAGAGTCAATTCTTTGTATTGACTCATTGTTAAGGGTTGATTCCTTTATGCTGGTAGAAGAGTGTTAATCTTTGGCCACTTTAGAAATATACTATTAAATGTACCTTGCTGATAAATGCAAAATGCTTCCCGTGATATGGGAGTGGATTTAAGGAACTGAATAATGAATTCTATGAGAGATATAGTGAGGCACCTGCTTTGGTTAAACTCAGGAAGAATGGATCATGTTGGATTTTCATTTTCCTTGTTTGGGATCCACATGTGTATATATCTATATAAAAACCCTGTTATTTTTAAGTTAGATAAAAGAAACTCCAATTTTGCTTTCAAAATCAGAGTATTTCACCACTTGTACTTAGATTCATTGAATTCCAGGGTTAAATTTCAGCAACAGTATGCTACTCACTTTGATCCCAAGATTAGGAAAATGTCCACTCTCATTTTTTCCAGCACTGAATTGAACACAGAATGCTTTCTGATAATTCAGCCTTTTTCAGCCAAATTTTCTTAAACATGGCTGTTCATTGTAGAGCTGAGGAAATGCAGTGAGGATGAAAAACTGCTGAGGTTTTGGTTTGGTTTTATTTTTTTTTTTATGTCTGCAAAGCATTTTTATCGTTTCCCTTTGAAGGCTCTGCAAGTTATCTCGTGTTTGTATTAACTTTCGCTATGAAAAAAAGAAACTGATTTATCCTCCTAGGAACCATTTTAAACATCAGAGAAAGTGAAGAGCAGGAATGAAATCTACCTGACTAAACAAAGCCCAGCACAGAGTGCAACCCTTCTAAGGGTTTGTTTTAAAATTCTACCTCGTCTCCTGCAATGGGGTGTCCAAAGCCAGCTCCTAAATAAGTGAATACTGCAGCAGCTCCCACACCAATGAGAGTTCTCTCTGCATGCCTCAAGGTTCCTTTTGGCTTATAGCTGATAGATTTCAGAGTAGCATCCATGCGGTAAAATAAATAAAAATAAGTGCAGAAAATATAGGTAGGAGTGGTATCTGGGCCCCTCACTTCCAGAAGGACATGGAGCGGCTGAAGCATGTCCAAGGAAGGGCAATGGAGCTGGGGAAGGGGCTGGAGCACAAGTCTGGTGAGGAGCAGCTGAGGGACCTGGGGGTGTTTGGCCTGGAGCAAAGGAGGCTGAGGGGAGACCTTCTGGCTCTTGACAGCTCCCTGATGGGAGGCTGGAGCCAGGGGGGGTTGGGGCTCTGCTCCCAAGGAAAAATTGACAGGGTAAGAGGAATTGGCCTCAAGTTTCCCCAGGGGAGGTTCAGGTTGGAGTTGAGGAACAATTTCTTCCTCTCCAGGGCTGTCCCAGGCTGCCCAGGGCAGGGGTGGAGTCCCCGTGATCCCTGGAGGGGTTTCCAAGCCCCCCGTGGAGCTGTGGTGCTGAGGGCCAGGGGTCAGTGGTGCCCGGGCAGTGCTGGGGGAACAGTTTGACTTGATGATCCTAACGGTCTTTTCCAAACAAAGCAATGCTATGATTCTCGGATTTATAACATCTTGCACGATAACTTAAGGAATTTCACTGCCTGATAGTGGGTTTGAGGGAACTACAGCAAGATTCTGTTCCTCTGGTTGGTCCTATAAGGGAACACAATGCTCAAATTAGTTTTGTTTTCAGTGGAAGTTAATCCCTCTCTAATTTCAGCCTTAAAACAAGACACCCCAACAAGTTTATTTTAGGGTTTCTTGGATTTGTTTGCCCCTAAAAATCAAAGAAAGAATAATTGGGTGTACAGGATTTAGTAACTCAAATGTCACAGAAAGTCATAAAAGTCCTGACCTCCTGTGTTTGATTTCCTGATGATACATGACACATATGTCTGACTAATTTAGTTCTTATTAAAGGAACAATGCCAATGGTTAAAGAGTATGAAGACTTAATTAGATTTTGCAAGCAGCTAACTACTGTAGCAGAGAGCCCTTTATTCTGTATTTACCATAAACATACCAGAATGTCACCAGTGTAATCTGAAGAGACTCGGGTCAATCCAGTAGCTGCAACCAGTTGTTAAAAACTAACCTGTTCCATGTCATTTAAAAAAAACTTGATCTTGGATTTTATTCCCAGGTGGAGGTTTATTTTATATTGAGACTTGGGGCTTGGACTAGATGAGCTTTTGAGGTCCCTTCCAACCCCTAAAGTTCTGTGATTCTGTGAAGATATTTTAGATGGAAAAGAAGCAATTAAGAAGGACACTCAGGATCAATTCAGCACTTTAGTTGGAATCACTTCTCAGTTTGAGCTCCTGTGCACCTATTAAAGAGATTACATGACGTTTGTGTATCTACTTCAGCGTTAGAGCTGGTGGAGTGATGCAAGAAATACATTTGCAGTATAGTCACAAATGAATGTGACCATAGATTTGTTGCTATTCTTGTCACCGTGACAGAAGATATTTCCAAATATTTCTGGCCCACTATTCAAAACAGTGTCTGTGAATCACCAGCATTGCCCAAATTTGTACCCGAAATACATTGTTCATTACTCACTGTTCATTATTTGTTAGTCATAACTCATTATCTTCTGTTAAAAGTTTCAGTCAGCTAATCAAGAAGCAGAAAATACACTGTATGACCAATAGCATCCCACAAATCATGATTAATCAAAATGAGCAGTTCATGAACAGCACAGGGGCTCAAATCATTCAGCTGAATGAGTTACCAGAGGCGACCGATACTGATGTATTGACACAAATCAAGAGGGGGTTGTGAATGAGTCATGACCCAAAAGCCAATTTAATTTGGGGGTCCTAACAGTGCTAGTAAATTAGTGTTTTGATGTAAAATTCTAAGTTTAAGTGCTGCATTCCCCTCTCTTTAAATACTATTGCTGTGTGCCTTGTCAGGGTGAACTGGGCAATTGCAGTTGGCTGTAGAATTGTCACTGCCTTCAGCTCTTCTATGTGGTCTGTGAAGACCACTTGCTAATTAATGTTTCCTTGGCTCTCTTTCTCCGTACCTTCTGGTTCCCATGGATCTCAGCCTGGGTCTCCCTTATCTTTTGGCATTTTTTTGTTCTGTTTTAGCAGAAAACCCTTTTTGTTGATTGAATGGTGCAAACGGGCATTTGTAGGACCCTATGTTGTAGTTCTAGTCACGCATTTAAAGAGTGGGTTTTGGGGGGTTTGGGGGTTTTTTTTGGTATGAATTCCAAGTAAAGAACTTTTTTATTACCCTTTAACTGTGAAAACTCTACACCTCAGCATTTTGAAAGACTGAAATTCCCAGAGTTTGATGAAGATCTATTCTGTGATGCATTAAGTTACTGACTAGATTATCTACTTCAAATTAGGCTCCAACAAGTCATGACAAAATTAGGTACTACACCTGAAAAGGAAGTGGTTAGATTTAAAGACATTCTGAAGAGAATGAGCAAAATATAAAGATATGGGGTTTACCACGGAGCTCTCCAAGACATTACCACAATCTCCGAATGATGTGACTTTTGGGGCCCCAGTTTGAATTTGATCCAATTGCATTTGTTAAGAATGACAGTGGGAAGGTATGGCTTCAGACAATAATATTTAATTCTCTTCTGTGAGGAATCTGAGCATGGTGCATCATGCAGTTCCTTTTCTAGAGCAGCTACATTGAGATGTCCTGAGATTCTGCTCCCAAGTGGTAACTCCAGAGATGACTCTCTGATTTGGTCAGGTATAGTTAACTCCAAATTGCTGGAGTAAGAAAAGCCAAGAGCTTTTAGCATTGTCTAAACAGACTGTGTCATTGTACCTGGAGAGAGCAGTCTTATTTTTAGGTCACATCTAGAGAGCTGTAGGGATAAGTGACCATAAACAAAATTTAGTGCAGAGGAGGAGAACACCCCCAGTTATCATTGCATGGCATCCACTAATATTCTGCTGGAAAGCCTCTTGTTTTACCTGTGAATATACAGCATTATTGTCATACTCTATGTGAACACACATTTTTGCAATACAATACCCATGTGTTTAAGTAGCTTCTTGGAAGTTCAAAGAAAAGCCAAAGGGCACCATATATAGTGCATCTCACACCACAGTTGAAATGTAGCAAGTGTCCTTTAAAGAATGAACAAGGACAATAATACTAAGTGAAGGTACACAAGCCACAAACTTACTACACTTGGTACCTAAATCTGGGAAAAAAATTACCCTTGGCATGAACATAAACTGCACTTGTCAATTCCAGTCAGAATAACTGGTCTAATGGACAGCTCTTTCCCAGAGGAGCTGGAGAAGATGTTGATTCTGTGGTATAATTCCCCTCAATTTTTCCCTCTCTTTGAGCTGTCCTGCCATCATATGGAGCTATTTGTTGGTGAAATTGCCATCTTTTCCCATTAAAGGAAACTGATTCCCCTCCTACCTTTCCTAATTTAATGCAGCAGATGATACTGTGCATATAAGAGAACTCCAAGTGACCTTTCGGGTGTGATTTTGATTCTTTTTTAATTGAGAAATGCTTCATACACATACATCTTTTAAAGCCTCTAGATGCAAGAAAAAAATCTCTGGGAAGCTACAACGTCTTGGTGGTTTGAATTCTTTAATTCGTATGGCAATTAGTTTTGAAGATTAGCTACAAATGTCCTACTTCTGATATTTTTTGCATGTCTTTTGTTTTACTAAGTGTTTCCATCCATGTTTTCTTAAGAAAATAGGGGAACAAGACTAGAAAAAAACCCCCGTGAAATAGGATGAATTTTTTAACATAATATTAACAGCTTCTGCCACTTAATTGTCTAACAATGGAGAGGTGAATAAAAGCAGTGAGAGTGGAAATGAAAGTACATAGTTTATGATGAGAAAAGCCATGACCAAGAAAAGATTGCAGAGGAAATAATGGGCTCTAACCGTGACCTCCACAGAGATTGGCAGAGACTTGCACTGGGTGGGGCTGTGTGCACTTGTAATAAAGGTTAAGCCATCGATTATGACTTAGAATTGGAGCTGGAATCTTTTCCATTTGCATGTGAGTTGTGACTTTATCCCTTTGGAAGTGATTTCTCTGCCAGTAGCTCTGCAAAAAAAAAAAAAAAAAAAAAAAGGGCTGATATTTCCCCAGCAAAAATTAAAACCAAACAGCTCAGTAGCCCCATTTTTGATGGGAGCCCTCAATTCAACTACCAAGTTGTGATCATGGGGACTGTTTTCCTTTGT
>JANIJG010008384.1:0-19210 GCA_024611175.1 Megaceryle torquata | reverse complement strand
AAGAAGGGTGGTGGTTAGATTATTATTGAGGGGATAATGGAACTAAAATAAAACCGGGTGGAAGATCTTTTTGAGCAGAAACCCCAAAAAAAAAAAAAAAAAAAAAAAAAAGGAAGAAAGAAAAAAATGAAAAAAAGAGAAAGATAAATAAACTCACTCTATATATTTATATCTATAAGACTTTGAGTCTACCCCCGTGTAAACCGCATTTAGGATAGGATTGAGCTCACAGAAAGTGGATCCAGAAGCAGACATGCCCATAGCTCATACAGATGTTGCAAGCAGGAATAACATTGACTTTTCTTGGTTTAGAAACGCTGACCAACGGAGATATATACATGCAACATGTACAGTTATGCTATAAAATAGTTTGGATGCCATTCTAGAACAAGAATAGCATGAGAACTGTCCTATAGCAATTCTGGTAGTGCTAACATCTACTCACTGCCTGGATTAAGTCAGGCTTTGCATTAATTTTTCATATTGCTTCACACTGATCAGGATTTTCTGACTCGTCAGGAAAGTGAGTTGATATTTAGTAAGTGATGCAGGCAGCTTGATCTTTCAGAACACTTGACAGTCGCAGCTAAATACGGGTAAACAAAGTTTATCTGTTTCTGATTTAGATGGCAGGGAGTTCATCTATCAATCACTATTAGGCCTGTGAAACAAAACCTCTGGATTTATCCACTTAAGTGCCATGCAAATGGATTTACCTGTTAGAATGATGTCAAGGACCATGACTTTCAGAAGATGTGGCATTTGCACATCCAACATACTAGGTGGTACGTAGAGCTATGGAAGTCCAGGGCAAGAATGGAGTGTCTAAAAAATATCAACAAATAAAACCTGTGTCCACTTTCACTAGCTGGCCATTGATTCGGGTTTTTTCCTGGTCATTCAGATACTGAAACATTTCATTTATAGAAAAGTGTATTTATAGTAATATAATCCCAAATTATTGCTCTAAGGAAAACCTCTGCAAGTTTTTTCACCCTTCTGTTGACACTATGGGAGTAAAATCTGAAGTTCTAGCTCTGTACAGAACTTTCCTGTCAATATACAGGGGGTTTAGAACTCAGTTAAAGCATGTTTTCCCTTCCTAAAGTTATAGGGACTAAGTACACCTGCTCACTTAAAAATTAGCTGTTAGTTGGGTAGTTTTCAATAGCTTAATCATCATTTCACTGTCTTGGTTTGCACTGCAGGCAGTTCACCTGCTCTTCAGCTAAACTTAAACGTTTCCTGTTTACCCATCAGAAAATATAGAAAGATGACAATATTTAGAAAACAAAGAAAAAAAAAACCCCTGAAAGCTGCGTTCAAACGCATTTATTTTTATAATTATCCTATAATTAAAGTAATTACAGTTTGTGGTGAGAAATATCCTTTATTTTTATTTGCAGGTTTCTCGAGGAGCGTTTACTGAACATCATAGAAGCAGCATGAAAAATAATTGGCGATGTTCTCATTTCTGCAAAAAAATGTAAGTTGTGTAGGATGTGTTCTTCATGAAACATCTACCCATCTTTACAGCCCATCGGTTGACAAGGCTGTATGAAGGAGCGTTATTTGTGAGCTTTTATAATCTTAACTACTAATTCTGGGTATGAATTTTCCGAATGAGAGGATTTCTAACATACAGTGCTGCAAGCAGTAAAAAATGATGTCAGTGAAGGGTTTCTTGCTTGGTGGTGTTTTCGAACTTCTAGATTCAGTTTGTTCTTTTTAAAAACAGGAAAGCTGGGAAGTTATAAAGTGAAAGTTTAGGCATCTGTGAAAATATGCAAATCCAGGAGCAGTAGTTTTGAAAAGACCCACTGACTGTCAAACCACTGAGCTGAGACCCAGAACACGCGGCTGTTGCTCAGGAAGCCAACCCAAAAAGCATTTTTTTTTCTTTTTTTTTCCTTTCATTGGTAGATAATCTATCACTGGTGGCAGAATGAGTGAGAACAGGACCATGGACCACCTCAGTAACCACTACATTACTCAGCACCTCATATCTATCATCACCTTCCCCGCAAAACACCCTGTGTGCAGACACCTTGGACTCTCGGGAGATGACTGAGGGCTCCTATTGCTGTATGGATGTGGATGAGGCTTCCTCACAGAGCCATCCTGGATTTTTAACCCTGGATTTATTCTTTTTCACCTCACAAGCCATGTTTTACTCTGCAGAACTACACACCGAAAATCGTTACGATCGGATTAATCCGAGCAACGCGTCACGTACTTCAAATAACAAATACATGGGACATATTCAGCAAGAAATACTAGTCAGCTACTACATTTGCTTGATTACACTCATGTAACTATCAATACGTGTTCAGTCAATATCTGCCAGGACTGTGGAAAATTAGGAAAACGAGAACTCTCATAGCATGACATTTTTTTTATTGTACGGCTAAAGGGAAGTGTGTATTGACTTGATCTCCAGAGAAAAGCATCTATTTATTATTTGAAATGAGCCATATCAAAGGACAAGCTGGATATTTCTACAGTGATAACAGGCGAAGTAGAACTCGTCTGGGAATTTTGTTCTTTATTCATTAAATATTGCTTTAAAGAGTTATTTTTATGATTAAGCTGATTACTAAGCAGAGGAGCTCAGGCTGGCAGTTGTGTCAGACTGGCAATTTACACCTTCAGCAGAGGATTTAGGAAAAATACACTGTTTTGACATGTTTCTTTCACTTTGCCTTTTTATTTGGTTTTAAGGATCCTCTCCTTTGTTTTAATCTTGACATTCTGGAGGAGGTTTAAGATGCACTTTCTTACAATGTTGATTTTGTTATTGTCACCGGGTGATATCAGAAAACACAGAAGATCTGATTACAGATGCACTATAATCTTCATTCTCTTTTAATATCAAGAGTAGTTTAATGACAATTTGTTTTCTAGGCAGGGATCACTCTTGACTGTTCCTAAGATGTGCAAGTCCAAGCCCTCTGAAGAATTGCTTTCTATACCAGGTCTGGTGTTGTAACAGGTACCAACAGACAAAGCAACACTGACACGTTGGTTTGCTCTAATTATCACTGAAATGGTAACATCTTTTCATTTTAGCTCTTTCTTAAACGACAAGGTTAACATTTTAAGTGCATTTGGAATATGATCATGGAATAGAACCATGGGATTGTTCTGGTTGGAATGTTCTGGTTGGAAGAGACCTTTTTCTGCTCAGCCTTTGCAAGTTTTTAAATTAACTCATTCTTAAGTAGAAATTAAATTTAAAAATATCTTCTTTTTTTTTTTTTTTTTCTAATTAAAAACAAAACAACAACAACAAAAAAGCCCTGGGTTTTCTTTTGCTTCCTTTTAGGCAATCAGCACCAACATGAGGCTCTGAGCAGCCTGACCTAGTTGGAGATGTCCTGGTTTATTGCAGGGGTGTTGGACTAGATGACCTTTATTGGTCCCCAACTCAATCCATTCAATGATTCTATGATCTGCAGCCAGGTGTGATTCCAAAGCATCTTGTCACCAGACAAATGGGTCAAAATTATTGAAGCTTTCCTTTTGTTGCTGTAATTGCAAGCACAGGTTCAAGAACATGCTCTGAGCTGCTTGTCACCTGCTGCCACTTCTCTCGTGTCTACACCACCACCTCAAACCTTGGGGGGAAAAGAAGTCACCAAAAGTTAAGATACCAGCAACTATCCTATTTCCATAAAGAAATGACCGAAAATATAGAGAATAATATTCACAGCAGTCTTCTTCATTCATTAATTTCTTACAAATACTCTTGGAAGGAATAGCAACCTTTGAGGGGGGTTTTAAATGTTTTTTTTTTCTTTCTTAAGGAAGTTTGGTCTAGGCAGGATGAGCTGTGGTTTGAGGATCAGGAGATCTCAATGGTATTACCACTGATTGGCCACATCATTCGGGAATACTCTGTCTCAGCACAATTGTTTTCCTGATGGAAAGAGAGACCTAATATTTATCAAGCTGAAAAAAGGGGGGTTGTGACAACTGCATGCTGATTTAACCATAAGAAGTACTTCACTGCCTGAAGTTCTACAGTTATAAGTTTTAGGCATGATGTTCTCATTATGCTTTTTTGTTACTGTTAAGGAATACGTTTTTTACTTCACTGTTATTAATAAATATATTCTCTAACACATGAGCAAAACACTTCTTACAAAAGAAATGTGTACGGTGGTGCTCATGAAATTATAAATAGCTATCTTCTGAGAAAAAAATCTTTCCCTATTCTATTAAAAACAAATGAAATGAGAACAAACGATTTGCGTTTTCCTTAAAAGAAGCAATTATAAATATGTATAATTAGGCAAACACGTAAAAGAAAGATATTCTGCTGTGTAGAAAAAACAGCAAGGAATTTCTGAATGCATAAACTCAACTGATTTGAATTTTAAGGGTATGAACTTTGGTCACAGGGAAGTTTTTAGGTCTCACCTGAAAATTTAAGTCTTTCATTGGGATTTATGAAGGAAACCTACCTACATATTTTTCAAAGTATAACTACGGGTCATTTATGCTAGTACACGTTCCCAACATGTCTTTGTCATAAGACATTTTAAAACAAATAGACTGGATTTATTTCTTCTTTTTTTTTTTTTTTTCTTTAAGATACCAATTGACCCATGACAACAACTTTATCAAAGTGTTACAGTGACGTGGTAGGTGTTTTGAGAAATAAGAGATTGGACATTTGTATGGTAAAGGGAATATGAAGAATTAGAAGACTCCGAAGCAGAAAAGCTTTAAGGGTGACACTGAAGACATAAAAAATGCTAATATTTAATTGCCTCAGCCAATGTGCGACCGATGCCTACGATTTTCTGCACCATCTGCAGGAGTCACACGAGTGGGCAGATTTAACACAGAATGAAAACACCCATGGTAAACAATCAGATTAATTAAGAGCATCAGGTCTGTCCTGACAGCAAATATTTCAAGGGTTTGAAATGCTGCCTATTCCTTTCTACATCTTTAATCTCATCCTCCTATCCCGCCCTAGATGAACAGGACAACCCGTATTCTTGGAGGGAAACATGGACAGAAGAGTAGCTATGAAAAGCCTGAGTTTCTTTTCCTAGAGAAAGCAACTGAGTTGACATGTCATGTGCCCCACTCTTCAAAGATGCTGATGGGTGGAGGTCTCTCCTTTTCTTCTTATGGCAGAGCAATAAGAGCAGGAAACAGGAAAAAGAATAGGAAACAGCTCTAGGTATCGGTAAGATCAGTTGAGTAATGATGGGTTTAACCTGTCAAACACAGGTCACTTGGCCAACTCCGAAGGGTCTGTATTTACAAGACATCAGCTCTGAACAAATACAGATAATGAAAATTTCAAGGCTGGGTCTCAGTGTGGTGCGCAGGAGGTGCAAAAAAATCCCATTAGCCACTAACAGGATTTGTGCCCCTGTGTCTCACGCACCACTTTGAAAATTCCCTCTCAGTCATCTGGAATCAAGGTAATATGCCAGGCATTCAAGATTACGTCATTAGAATACAGACAAGAGGCTTTATCGGCCACTGCGCACAAAGCATAAGAAGCATAAAGAATTGCTTATGGTTAAATATTTCCTTTCAAGCTTGGATATTTCCACTGGACCTACCTATATGTGAGTGTTTAATCCAATAAATTAGCGGATCTTTAGTAATTTGTAACTCGGCTTTACAGTTAGCTGGAAAATGTTTGCAATCTCAAGGCCACGACGTTGTCTAAGGATCAAAGGATTCCAAGAAACTTTACTCAGAAAATGTGAACAGTTCAGTTATATACATTAAACAAACAGACAAAAATATGCACGTGCAAGCTGCATTTACACATCCTGTTCCAAGAATGTGTTATATTAATAGGAGTCCACATTGGTCTCTGGCTTTTTAAATCTGAGTGATTTCATTCCCATCAGCTGATTTTTATTCTGATGGAAATTCTTTGGCTTTCTCTCAGCATTTTGGCTAAACAGACTCGTGAAGTACACAATTTGCACTGTAATTTTTTTCCTAAACTTGAGTGCACTGCTAACTGTAGTAATATTTTCTACCCAGAAATGAAATTGGAACGTGCCGAGCAGGTCCAGAGGGGTGTGATGGAAGGAAACCATCATGCCACGTTCAATTCCCGGCTTCATACCAATGACTGCCTCAAGTTAAAACAATTCATGCCAGGTCTTCTACTTATATAAATGTCTACCAGGTCTTTTAGGCTAGAAAAAGCTAAGTGGACAGCCAAGAGTACTAGCTTAATTAACTGTATCGAAGACACTAAATACAACTGTGAAAGAAAATGACGTCCAGAAGATTCCTTAGAGCACTTTTCTGCTTTCCAGTGGCAGGCTCTTTTCCTCAGTCCTGTAAAAAGATGTCACAGAGCTGGTGAGCCACTCAAGAGACAAGTAGCTTCTAATCATGAAAAGATGTGTTTGAATTTATAATCATAATCCTTCATATGGTTGAGTAGAAAGGGTTTATCGCCATATCTTCTAGTGAGATGAAATAGTGTATTATAGGAAACGTTATCTTTTCAAGTAAGATCACTACATACATGAAGTAGTCGTGAGAAATACCTGAGGAAACCAAACGAATGTAAAAATGCTGGTTTTCTTTCAGGAATTTTGGTGAGGCTGTCCCTGGAGTCGTAGACACTGCCAAAATCTTCTTATTCATCATCCTTGAAGTCCTTCCAACAGCATTTCACCACCTTACCTCCAAAACAGCACCTGAAGCTGGGCTCAGCCTTTGGAAGATAAGCTGAAGCCATTATGAAAACCTCTAATGAGCCCAGAAAAAAAAATGGTCTCTGGTGAAACAGTTAAGTCCTGATATGTTTGTATTAATTTGTTTGCCCTTATTTGCATGTTTGGATGTGGTGGGGGACATGGTTTGATGGTGGGTTGTTGGAGTTAGGGTATTAGGGATATGTTGAGGTTGGACTCGATGATCTTGAAGGGCTTTTCAAGTACCAACTGGGCCAGGTTAGCCAGACAGTCTGGGTGTGCAGGACATCACCTTCTCTGACGCTTCCTGTATCAGCAGGCTAATGAGAGCTACTGGTGGGGTAGTGGTGAAAGGAAGAGAGATACTGGAGGGGAACCCACTCTTTTGAAAGGCCAGAAAGCACAGGGCCTGGGAGCACAAGTCTAGCCTGGGAACACCAGTGAGTCTAGCCCGGGCTACAAAGACAGTTCCTACACATTATGTGCAACAGATGGCAAAACTCATTAGTAATCCTGCAAGCGGTCATTGGACTCAAAAGTTCTGACCTGCTGGGTGCTCCTGCAACTATGATAGAGAGTCATGGCCTGTCTTTGTGCTGCATTTGAATATTCTTATCAGAAGACTAAATATGGCTATTCTTTTACATATCAAGGGCCCTTTACAGAGCTCCGGGTAGCGCAACCTTAGTTAAATGAAAGGTGCC
Source organism: Megaceryle torquata (assembly GCA_024611175.1). Classification (NCBI taxonomy): domain Eukaryota; kingdom Metazoa; phylum Chordata; class Aves; order Coraciiformes; family Cerylidae; genus Megaceryle; species Megaceryle torquata. The sequence continues at coordinate 11,814 of JANIJG010008384.1, read as the reverse complement.
CTCCGCTGTTAGCCTTTCCAAAAAAAGTTTTGCAGAGCACCTGAGGTATTTTAAGTGGAAATTATGTAGCCCGAACATTTCATATTACTAATTATCTCCCACAAATCCTCTCTGTGTCCTCAGATAGTTAGGTCTGTTGTAATTGCTCCATAGCAATTTACAGAAGGTGAGAGAGTGAGTTCACCTTGTTTCAAAATCCTTTCCCATCACAAATTATTCTTTCATTCTAATGGCAATTTAGACCATTGACGGATAAGTTTTCTTCCTTAAGAGTTTGAAATAACCCAGTCATTACAGGTCAGGAGCTGAATATAACTATGCATATATAATGACACAACTGGTGGGCTCAAACCCAACAAATAAATGTACTCCATATAGAGAGCAACGGTTCCTTAACTTCCTTCCGAGTTGCGGACGCAAAATTTGCTCCCCTGATAAGTACTAAATTGTAGATTCTGGTGACAGAGACTCGTGTGGTTTAAACCCATTTTTGCCTCTGCTCAGGATTTACAGAAGATGGCATTACGATGGAATTCATAGCGAATGACCACGATTCTACTGTCTCATCAGTGCCTTCAGTAACCTGGGTTGTGCGGCTGACAAGGATTATGCAGAAGCCATGGCACTTGTGTTTGGATTCTGATTTGTGGACTGCTTGACAGTCTTCCTTTCCCATAATGTATTCACCGCAAGATATATTGGTTATGCAATAAAGTATTTTTTAATTGCTAGCTTGAGAAATATTTAAGTACCCAATTATTTTTATCTAAAAGACTATTACAGAAAAAAAAAAAGGAAAAAGTTAAAAATGGATAGGGCCATGGCTAGACAAGGATTATGTGTTGCACAGCAAGAGCACTGAGCCTTTGATGAAGTGTATAAATAATTAGTAACACACTTTAAGACATCTTTCTCTCGGTTCATAGTACCTGTGCTCAGTTAATTCCTGCTGAACGTATGGCCATTCATTCACAGTGAAGGACAGATAAATTGGTGACCAAGTCAACGAGAAAAGTGATTCATGTTGAAGCACCAAAGGCCAAGTATTTTCTGCACGTAGACAGACCAGACACTCATTCAGAGATTAGGCACCAATACAGATTTATCCTGCCCTAGCAAAAGATCACAGGGGATGTGAGACAGGCTTGGATGTGACAATCTAGTGCCCATAAATGTAGGCATATGGGGATGTGTAATAGTTTTTAACATCGTGTTCTGAATATGTGAATGATGTTTACTAACTTGGACAGAAGATTACTGAAAACAAGCGACACTCTGCAGTCTGTCCCAGTTTTGCTTTTTTTCAAAGGTACATGAATACCCAAGGATCCTTTCTGTTTGTTTGTTTGTTTTCCACAAACATTAATGGGATTAATTTGGTCAGCACAAATGGACACGAGCTTGAGAATCAGTTCATGTCTCCACTGGACTTCCCTAAACTGCATCTCCAAAACCTTCACGACAGTATTTTCACATTTGAAGAAGTACTTTGGCATCTAAAGATGCAGACAGGGCACCTGATGTAAGTTTAATATGGCTAAAGGTAAATGTCTAAGCTCCACGAGGTTCTCAAAGCACTGTGAAATTCTGAGAGGTGATAATCTTGACCACAGGATGACAGTGCAGTGTCCACCAAACTCAAGTGAGTAGCAGCAGTTTGCACCAGACTCACTCTTTGCAGTCTCCTCAATGGGAGAAATGCAATTGTATAACTTCTTCTTGACTGCATCTAGCTAAGAATAAAGCAAAGTTTCAGTTTGGAATTTTAATTTTAGCACTTGTAGATGATTATTTTTTTTCCCCCCTTTGGAATTATATTTTTATTGTGTAATATAATATATAAGTGACATAAAATTCCTCCTTGGGTTATATGTAAAATATTTACAATATGCCATAAATATGTCAGCTACTTTATAGGTGTTGAGTATTGAATGGATTGATTAACTACCTGCTAGATACCCAATTAAGACCTCAAGGTTTCTTTTTTAGCTTGGCTGTTAACAGCCAATGAGAAGTAACACAGCTGCTTTGGGATGAGCAAAGCTTTTAAACGTTACCCTTCAACCCACACAGCAGTCTCCCTTTCTTCACAAAACTATGTTCTTGTCCATAATTTTAAGGGCCTTTGTAAACGGTGTAAGCAGCAGGACCTTTGCTTCAGCAGTAGTGATTTTTCCAGTTAAATGTGTAATTCACCAAATGGAAGAACAGACACCTTGGAGACATCATTATTCTTCAGCTCCCCATCAGAAAGTACAGAGGATCTGGCTGGTTCAGTTGCAGTCCTTTTATCTTCAGTCTGATTTCCACATTTTTTTTTTATTTTTCAAATGGATCTGCAATGTATTCATCACACCACGAGTGAGGATTTCAGCCCTGGCATCGCCCGTTATACAAGCCCTGAGCTGAGTAAACTCATTTCCCCTGATTTCAGCCCTATGAAGCGGTGGGTGGAAAGGTCACTCTCATTAGTGGGGAGATGTGCTGCTGCCCTGGTGGCCAACTGGCTTTGCACCCTCTTAGCGATTGATCTGGGAACGTACAGAAGTAGGCAATGGCTGCAGGGCAAAGCTCAGCTCTCGCTCTTCTTGAGGCTCTCCTAGGAAAGCTACCAAAGGTTTCCTGCTACATTCTGGATCTCTGCTATGGGTAATTAAGGTTAGGCAGGTGAAATGACTCAAAGCAAAACATTCAGATTACTAATTCCTCATGGAAAAAAGCTTTCAGCATAACAAATCCAGGGAACATTTTCTTGGCATAGCAGAACCCCGTTGGGTCAAAGTGACTCAACATTTGGTTTTCAGAAAGCAAAATCTTTCTGCAGCCAAAGCCAATGAAAATGTTTAATATCAATCTGTTTCTTCTGTACACCCTCTTCCTGACCTTGACCCAGTTTGGGTTGGGACCATAATCCCAATGAAACTACAGAGGCAGACAACGCTGGGTCTTCTGGAGGAGCCACCCTACTCCCTGGGATCTTGACAGTGGAAAGGATTGAGGTAAATCAAAAAATGAAATTGAGGAACATCAGCAGCAGCCAAAGAAAAATCAGTTCACGATGGAAATGATGGAGGATTATTGACTGTGAAAAAAGAGATGCACACTAACAGCGCAGGTTTGTTTTAGTTAAAGCAGCATAAATATGCCCCTTGAATCCTGGGATCAGTTCTGGGCCGCTCACTCCAAGGTACATCAATGTCCAAGAAGGACATGGATGGTCTGGAGTGTGTCCAGAGAAAGGCAACAGAGCTGGGGAAGGGTCTGGAGCACAACTGTGCTGAGGAGCAGCTGAGGGACCCGGGGTTGTTCAGCCTGGAGCAAAGGAGGCTCAGGGGAGATGATTAAAGATTCTTAAAGTTCTCCTTTCATTTATTCGGGAGCCAAACAATGATTTGCAGAGGAGCTTTCTGAAATAGGTGCCTTCAGCTGATTAGCACTTTATTCTGCTGTCATTCAGGGGCAAGGCTGCAGGTTATAAAGCAGAATTTCTAGTCATCCATTTCTGGCCTGGATTTGACAAAAAAGTAATTTTTTTCTAAAGGGAAACTTAAAGATATATAAAAGTTTGTTCCACTGAGAACTGATAATTGCTTTTTAAAGTATTTCTTAAAGGGGCTATTCTTTTTAAAGAGAAACCAATGTCAGAGCTCTGTGAATGAAAGAATGAGCTCTCCAAAATGATTGATGGTGCTGTCTGACTTCTCTTGATCGATTAGTGCTTTGGTTCTGAAACTTTGGCCCACAGACCATCTGTGTCCTGCTACTAGCGTCTTTCGAGAGGAGACAGATCCCATGATGATGGCTTTGCTGCTTGATTCCTGCTGCTAAATCATCTTAAAAGCAGTTAAAAATTCATGAAACATTTTACTAATCGGACTTCTTCTAGGAAAGCAATTCTAAGTGGGAAGATCAGTTTTGCTGCTGAAGTTGTTCCCCTTTTTAATAGACGTAAATAATAATTAATAACTTATTTATAAAGCCCCATTGGCACAGCTGAGGTGCTTGGGGTACAACATCATCAAAACAAAAGGAACAAAAGTTCACCCTCATTAGAGTCGAGCCAAACACAAGGAGGACTGCAGACAAGAAAACGGGCTCTGCTCCTCTAATCACGAAGCCTCCACATTTGTATTTTTAAAGTGATGCTGGGGGTTGAAATGCATCAGCATAAACCCCAAGTCCTGTACAAATAAGGGTGAAGTCCCTTTGTTCTTCCACAGCCTTATTTTGATATCACATCTCCCCACCGATTGCAGACAGGAAGCACAAACCACCAAGGCTGTAAGGTATTCCACACTGCCGAGGCTCTGCACGGTGCCCGTAGAGCCTTCCCCAAATCTATCAGCAGAAAACCAGACGTTCCAGGAGCTGGGCAGTAACTGCTTCATCTGTGACCCACTATGTACCGGGGGGAAGTTATAAAGCAAGGAATTGGTCTTTTACCACCCTTGCAAATGAGAGTGGGGTGGGCTGGAGCTCAGAGGTCCCTATTTGACAGTTCTTTGGGCAGAGGAAAATCATATTGGTATAGAGATCACTTTTACAGATAGCTGCATCCATCTGAATTTCAATATCAGCTGTCTCAAACTTAGGCAAAAAAGACCTATAAATTAACACCTAGCCATGTATATATTTAATCACTGGGATGCACTTAGAGGAATAATTTCTAAAGTTCCATCTGATTCGTACTGCAGGTAAACATCAGTTGTGGGTTGTTTTTTTTTTTTCTACACTATCACCTGGGACCACTTCCACAATACAGACCTTTAAATATGTGAGCTGGCTGTACAAAATAAGTGAATTTCTGCTCCCTCCCCATCAGGCACTGGCCAAACTGTCACTCTTTACAAATAGGTTAAATAGGTTATGGGAGATAAATACAGGAGGAAAAAATAATGGAAAATATCTAGTGAATGTTAGGCTGTCATTAGCAGCAGCTGCTTCTGATAAGGCTCAGCTCTTAAACTATTGAAACAGGGAAAACAGATTAAAGCTGTTGCTTTGATGCCTTAATACAGTATCTCTTTAATTTGAGATTACATAGTTCATGAGGCATAAATCCCCAAATATTTTTTTGTGAAATCCTTTAACAGCCTTCAAAAATATCCCAGCGTAATTTGCAGACTGCTCTCTGCCGAGTCTGGTTTCAGAAATACACCGACGCGTAGACGGTTGAAGAGAGCAAAGGGCTGAGCCTGATTTTGGATGTGTACCTCGGGGTGCAACATTTGCTCTAAGCAATAGTTTTCAGGCGAGCTCAGCTGGACCTGAGGACAAGGGTTAATGGTGGAAGTTCAAAGGCATGGGTGGGAGCAGCAAGGATGGATGGGCAGATGCTCTGCTAACGTGCGGCGAGACTGATGAGGGGACGTGTGCTCCTGCCCCTTTGAAAACACCTCCCCCAATATATCAACTGGCTAATTAAACAGCGCTTCCCTCAGAGCAGGCCACGTTAGATTGGACTGGAATATAGGGACCAGCTCCAGTGTCCATTAACATCCCACGAGAAGGCACTGCAGGAGAATTTTGGATTTTAAACTACGGCCGTCGCTGTTACAATGCAGAAATCACACCAGCCCCAGCCACCTAAACACCAGGAGACACAGCCCTGAGGCAGGAGAGCGCTATTTTCCTGATCCACCTGCCTGAATTCCATTTTTGTGTCCAAGAAAAGCTGTACTGAGCATTTCACAGCATTCACCCTTTGGAAACAAATGAAAGCCTTGTAAAAACACCTCTCTCCCTGGGGCTGGCATTGCTGAGGTAGAGTCTGACCTCTGATGCCTGGGAATGCTGGAGTTCTGGCTTATATCTGAGAACATTTATGGGAGGGACGTAAGAAGAATTCTCTTGAATTGCCTGTTAGTTTGTATAACTGCTTCCCCAAAACAGTAAAGGAAAATGTACTATCAGCAGAGTTCACATGTAAGTAAAAAACCAGCAGGTAGGAAAAATTAGTCAACAACAACCTAACACTTATGGTCAAAGAGTCTTTCTCCTAAAATCTGCTTTTGCCACTCTTTATTGCATATCCATTTCTCCAGAAATAAATAATAATAATAGAAAAGCAGCTGTTTGCTGTAATTTATTACAATACCAACATGACATGAAACATCACAAGCTCAACTACTAATCACCTTTTCCTTTTTCTTTTTCCCCTGGTTGTTTTTTTACCTTTCAGAACCCCTTGCCTGAGTAAAAAATGTTTGTCATTAACCTCTGACAGCTTTGAAAATTGTCTCTGGACTAACACAAAACAAAGCAATTTGCTACGTCCAATCATCCAACGGGAGTTCAAATCTAGAAAGCCAAACTCTGCAGTTTACATAGAGTATATTTAAACAAAGATCATGGGGATCTACGCATTGCGCTGTACAATCTTCAACTCTTTCTTCTGTGAAATGAGTTTATGCAAGTCTGGTTCATTGCACAGGGCTATTCAGTTTTGTTAGTCCCTTGAATTAGTTTCTAGGTCAGCAAAGCAATAAGAACATTTAACAACAAAGAACACAACAACAAAAACCCGACACACACACACAAAAAAAACCCCAACCCTAAAACCTAAAAAACTCCATCCGTGTTATGCAAGTCTTCCTGCTCACACATTTCTAGCTGAACACCTCCTCTGAAGAACAGAAATGGAACTGCTGAAAGTTAAGTACATGAAAAAAGATGAAACAAGGCTAATGATTGTTCTGCTCAGTGGAAAACTCTCCAAGTTGTATTATTTCAGCTCCTATAAATATCCAAATAGGATTTTCATGCTGCATTGGAAAATTCCACAGCAGCAACTCACAGTCTATTTTATACCTAATTCATTCCCCCTCCTCCCTTCACCCCAGTCTTTCTTTTATGCCTGGTCATTTCTTGTGTACAAACACGATACACCATTTACCAAAACATTTGGTAATTGTCTGAGAGAAACAAACAGTTGTAAAACCTGCATCATGACAAAGCTCAGGGCAATACTGAATGTTGCCCTGCTTATGATCATGTTTAATGCTGCCTGTGTACGCATAAGTCACAGGCAGCCAACAGGATGTACCAGACAAATGTAAAGCCATTTCTTTTTCTTTCCACTGTATTATTGAAATCAGTAGAGCATAAGGGTAAAAGAAACAGGAAAAAAAAGAAAAGGATGAAAAGTCCTTCCCATATTCATAGCAGCATCAGGCTACAATTGTCTGTTTATTTGTAAAAAAAATGAACTCAGCCAGGCTGTTTCTAAGTGCACTTCTGTGCTTTTGTGCGTTTAGTAACAATTTAGGAAGACCCAGAGAGATTATTTAGGTGCCTTCCCCTTGAAGCACCAAAAGAATAAGCCTCTTGCTCCATCAAGGTATCACAAAAAGACAAAGCCTGGGAGCTGGTCTCCCTTGTGGGCTACCTCGGGACAGTCACCTGCATCTGCTCCTTCAGCCACGAAAGCCCACCTGACAGACACCTACCATCGACGAACAGCTGACAGCAGGAACATCTGAAACTCCCGCCTCCTGTTCCATTTCCACCCACTTGGGACCCTGACCTTTTTGTTGTCTTCTGAGGCCAGACATCAAACTAGGCAGAATAGATCTTTTTAAAACAACTTCCTGGGGCATAATTATACTGGGTATGGGTATGTCCTGAGGAAGAGGAGATTCAAAGTCTGCAGCTCCCACTGTAGGATGAATCCATCCTATTAAATATTTTAATACTAAGTACCTTGCTGTTAAAAGTTTGCAAGTTGTTTCTAGCTGAACTGAAAGCTGTTATTGCTTCTAAAGAGGTGCTAGAGAGGCACTAATCTGGATTAAGGTGCTTTCACATATGACATCTTTTGTCTCCTAAGGTGGGATCCTACAGAAACGATTTGGGAGATGTTGAAGATTAAAACCACTGAGGATTCAAACAGTTCAGTGCTAAAGCCGAACCCCTTTTAAAAGGAGTCCTTACCTGTCCTCCTTCTAGCATGCAGCAAGTTATAAAATCGAGGTGTGGCGTTTGGTATTCCTGTGCCTGTTTCCCTACAGAGGATGGCAGCCAAAATCTTCAGCCTCTGTGGGACAGAGCAGATTGCGCAGCCTCTCCTTGCCAGGCTTCAGGGGAACTTCTCAAGGTGACTGCCCTCAGCCGTACAGCCGGGCTTTTCACAATCAGACTCCTGGAATGAAAGCCAACATCTTACTGTCAGTGCAATAGATTAAAATGCTGATGCTGCAGAAAGAAATAAGGGTAGAATGTTCTGGATTCATGGACTCATTCAAAAGCAATATAAAATAAGTAAGGAAAATGACTATGTGGTACCAAAGCACAGTGGTGCCCATACTGAGAAAAGAGAGTGACTGTTTCTTTGTGCTGATTTAGAGGGAGGCTGCCAAGGCACATCCAGTAAATTACTATTGTTCAGAGTCATCTGAACAAGGATCTCTAAAAGCCGAGTTTGATATACAGGAGAAACACTCGACTGATTGTTATATAATAATAATTGACTGCAGAGGAATGGACTTTCTGTGGAAGCAGAGACTGTGTTTTGAGTTCAGGAAAGCTTTTTATGCTGTGCAGCAAAGCCCTGGGTTTTACTCTATTGTCACTTCCTTCTCCAGATGGCTCAGGATGCTGCCTGTCCCCACAGCCTGTTCTGGGGGCAGGTGATGGGATGCGGTGCTGCAGCGACACAAAACAGCTCCCAGGTTTCATAAGAAACACGACTGGGAGGAGGAGGAGGACGAGGAGAAGAAGGAGAAGCAGAGTCTACTCAAGAGCCGAGTCTGCAAGTAGCTAAAAATGACTCTGAAGAAGAATGCTGTGCCAGGGAAAGGAAGGAGAGAGCCTGGGCAAAGCAGCTGAAACAATTGTGGGCTTGTGCTTTGTAGTTAACTTGATGTTAAATTCAAACACACAACATTATTTTTAGCACTTAGAAAACCCAAGCAAAATGCTCCAGGCAGCTGCTCTCTCTTCTGCCTCGAGTAAACGTTTGGTTTTGTCAGTTTGATGCGTATTTGTCAAAATGTACAACTTCCTCCTTCTCCCTCTCTTCCTTCTCCCTCTCCTTTCTGAACTTTCTGGAGCCTGTAGTTTTTGAGCAACTACTCAAGAAAGGGTTGTTGCTTTTTTTTTTTTTTAACTGCTTCTTTTCCCCCCCCCCCTCCTCAAAAAAAAAAAAAAAAAAAAAAGGAAAAAAGTAGCAAGCATTCAAATGGCAGTGGCATGGGTAAAATTAATGATCTGTCCTCCATTTTTCAGTCTACTGGAGCCAGCCAGCAGCATGTTGCTGGAATGACATGTCCATAAAGAACTGCTGACCTTGGTGGTTAGGACTCTGCAGTTACTGAGCTAGAAGGAGAGGCCTGGAAAGTCCCTGCTGCCTTGACCAGCCAAACTAGAGGTGGAATGAGACTGTGGACATCAGGCAGCTTTGCTAGGGTCACACTGTGGAGCTGAAGCAGCAGCAGCTTTGCCTGCATGTGCATTGGAACTTGGGGTTGTTCAGCCTGGAGAAAAGGAGGCTCAGGGGAAACCTTCTCACTCTTGACAACTCCCTGATAGGAGGCTGGAGCCGGGTGAGGTCAGTCTCTTCTTGAAGGAACAAGTGATAGGATGAAATAAAGTGACCTCAAGTTGCCCTAGGGAAGGTTTAGGTTTGAACTGAGAAACTATTTTTTCCCCTTGAGGGATGTCCAGGGCTGTCCCAGGCTGCCCAGGGCAGGGGTGGAATCCCTGTGATTCCTGGAGGGGTTTCCAAGCCCCCCCATGGAGCTGTGGTGCTGAGGGACAGGGGTCAGTGGTGCCCTGGCAGTGCTGCGTTAAGCAGTTGGACTCGATGATTTTAAAAGTCTTTTCCAACCAAAATGATTCTATGATTCTATGAAGGTGCACACGCCTTCTTGTTCTGCCAATGTGCTGCTGGCTCGTAGAGGCTGCATCCTTGTGGCACAGTCTACTCCTAATTTATTAAGAATTATCCAGATTCTGCCACTCAGCTTCTCCCGATTATCTTCTTACTCCACCAGCAGTTTTGTTTAGTTTCAATGGGGCTGCATCTGCAGACTCAGTTTCAGTATAAGGATGAGAAAATCAGGCCCTGCAACACCAACTGTGGTTCCAGTAGATCCAGATATAGGAAATATAACAAACAGCAGAAGGAATGAAAATAAACTTGATCTGGGCTCAGACTGGGCTAGTAAAAAAAAAGAAAGAAAGAGAAAGAAATCACAGTTCTTGCTCATATAAATAGCACCTGTTTTGACAAATTTTGTATGCCTATATTTTCTGAATTAGCATGCTTCCAAAGTACCACTTTTCTCAGAACATAAATGACAGCACTGACAAAAAAATAACGCAGGCTGTTACTATATATGTTTATAATCCTGAAGCTTTGCAAGCAATGAATTGTTGAATTCATCTGGTAATTCTTAACCTAAGCAATTCTGCTTCATCTTAGGTCCAGGAGTTAACTCCCGCAGCAACAGGACAAGACACAAATATCTGCTATTTAAAGGTCAAATGGTTGTGATCAGCAGCACGAGTGGGGTACTCCAGGGGCTGATACTGGGTCCAGTGCTCTAAGCTCTTCATTAATGAGCTGGGCAGTGGCACTGGGTGCCCCTGCAGCAAGTTTGCAGGCAATACGAGACTGGGAGGAGTGGCTGATACACCAGAGGGTCAAGTTGTCATCCAGAGGGACCTCCCGGATGAAATTGGCTGATAGGAACCTCATGAAGTTCAACAAGAGGAATTGCAAAGCCCCGCCCATGGGGAAAATATTTATAAACTTAGGACGAGACATACCTAAGCCAAAATTCCAAAGATGCTCTGTAAAGCTCCTCGCAACTCATTCCAAGTTTGCTCACCCATTCAAGGCAAGACAAGAGCCCTGCAGTTTACTGTCCTACTGAACCAAAGCAGATGGGATCCACCCATCACTGCAACTCCAACTACTGAAATGACATTTGGCTCTTCTCTCTAATCCCTCTTTCTCTGACATTACTGCAAGAGCCACTGTAATAGGTTGGCTTGTTATGGCAAACTCAATAGTAATAAAAAAATACAGAAATTGCTGTTCTTGTATTCCTCTTGTTGTCGAAAAAGAAAATTATACTGTAAATTAAATCTGATTTTATGACACTTTGCATGCATATAGATCTTCACATGAGCTCCGGGGAGCATACTTTATTTGAGCTCTGTAGTCCCTATACTTTTTAATTAATTTTTCTTTGTAATTCAGAATAAGTTTCTAATGGATTCATGGAACAATATGGGGTCACTTGGGGGTGATTTTAATACCTGCAATTCCCATGGTTATTAATCAAAGACTTTTTAGCCTTTTAGATAAATTATCTGCCTTCTGTTTAGAAGATTGAGATTAAGCATGTGAGAGAAATTGTCCCTACTGACACATGGAAAAAAAAAAAAAAGTCAAGAAAAAACAAAATACAGCATTTTGGATATCTCACAAAACTGCAGAATGTGCTGTAGATTTTCAAATTTCTTTCACCTAGCTTCATGAAAATAATTTGTTGTGAAAATAGCAAAGAGTCTCAAAAGGAGCGTTTTTCATTTACCGACTCTAAGTCTCAGAAGCTGTCAGAACCAGCAAAACTTTTTCTAATTTGTGTTTTGCAGTTTACCAGTGACAGGGTTTTTTTTTTTGAAAAAAAAACAAGACAAAAACCAAAAAAAACCCAAACATCAGACTTCTAAACAGCAAATATCTAAACCAGCCGTTTAGCATGTTTAGTTGGGAATGTCAATTTCCCTATTATCCCCTTAGACAGAGGTGAGTACATTTTCATCCACTGAGTCCTGAATCATAGAGCCAGTTTCTGTGCAATT
>JANIJG010008383.1:89307-101729 GCA_024611175.1 Megaceryle torquata | reverse complement strand
CCAGGGATCACGGGGACTCCACCCCTGCCCTGGGCAGCCTGGGACAGCCCTGGACAACCCTCAAGGAGAAGAAATTGCTCCTCAGGTCCACAGTAAACCTCCCCTGGGTCAGCTTGAGGCCGGTTCCTCTTGTCCTGTCTCTTGTTCCTTGGGAGAGGAGACCATGTGCCCACCTCATATGCACCTCATATGTCATAAGTTTGAAACCAGAGAGAAGCTGGCCCAGCCTAGCTCTGGGTTTAAGGATTCAGGCCCATAGCAACTCAGCCTCACACCAGGGATTTGGTTGCTGAAGCTGCACACCCGTTTTACTGGGCTGACCTGGCTCACTGCTGCAGGTGTGCTGGTTGTGGGCTGGTTCTGTGCTGGCCTTGCACTTCCAACACCCCTGGATGTAACCCTTGAACCCCAGCACTCCCTTTCTTCTGCTCCCCTTTCCTCTTCACGGTGAATGAAGCAAATGCTTCAGTCCAGGCCAATCCTCACCACTCTGCTCCGCATTCACACATCCCCTTTATCAACACCTCTCTTGTGCCTCCTTGCAGCATCAGGTCCAGGGACCTGGCACCCTGGGTGGGCGATGGTTGTGTGGTGGCCAAGCCCTGTGGCATGCTGGGGCCAGCCAGGGCATTGCCACCTGCAGTGTGGGATGAAGCCGCAAGCCCACGGTCCCAACCCAGACGGAGCCATTCCCACCAGATGGAGCAGTTGCCGTTCCAGTGCTGCCGAGATGACAAACCCCAACCCCTGTGGGGCCCCAAGGAGCTGCAGCCCCCAGCCCTGAGAAGGGACCTTGCAGTGTGGCCGCACAGAGCATCCTGCTTGATCTTGTCTTTGCTCCCGGGGTGTAAATCTGGAATAAAAGTCACAGAGCCGTGATAGCCGAGCTGAAGCACTGCCCCTGATTTGGTCCTTTGCTTTGGTTTCTGGGAGCCCCTCGCTTTTTGAGCAGACCAAAGCCTCTGTCCATATTTCTTCTAACTTTGCATTACAGGCCAGGCACAGGGGATTGGTGTTTATTTTTCAGCAAACTGTTTCTTTTTACTCATTTTGGCCAAAATGCCAAAGAGGTGCTTAAAAATCAATGCAACACTTAAATGTGACCTAGCCATGGATCCAGGTGGGTCTGGGTGGGAGCAGATGGTGTGATCAGGCACAGCTGGGGCACCACAACCGAGGTGTAAGGATCTGGCAGCTCACCCTGCAGCAGACCAGGTTGTGCTTTGGTTCTGCTGGTGCCATCGACAATGTAGAACTTGTGTGGAGCCATGTCTGGCATTTGACCCAGTGGGTGTTTTCCCCAGAGCTGCAGCAAGAGGGTCAGGAGAAGCACCCTGGGGTGCCACCACCTCAGAGTGACCACATGTACAAAACTATTACCTGTTTATGGAACCATAGAAGGAATGATGCCAAACTGCAGCAGGGCTTTTAAACCATCATTACCCAACTGGTTCTGAGGAACCAGCCTCTGTATGGGAGAGGGGAGCTGGGGTGAGTGGAGCCCCCCAGCAGCAGGATGCCCACGGAGCCATGCCATGCTCACCTGCGCCAGAGGCTGGTCATGCACTGGGGCTGCAGGAGAGCCTGGAAACCATCAGTGCTGAGCTAACCCATCCAATCTGCACTTTGTCCTGAATCCCATCCAACACCCCTGCTCCTCATGGATCTGACACGTGCCCCATGAAGGAAAGAGGGGAGCTATTTCCAGCCCTGGCTGCAGAGAGATGCTGCTCACCAGGAGGACAACCCATGATGTTGGTCCCACGCATACCACTGACCAGTACCTCCACGTGCTGCTGCAACACGAGTGGGAAACCTGTTCAAATTACCAAGTTTAGGGCTTCTTGATGTTGCTTTGCTATTGCTTTAAGAAAAAAATGTTCCCAAATCATTTGGCCTTCTTGCAAGGGTCACATATTGCCATGGGCTGGTGATGCCTTCTTCCTGCATGCAGGTACTTTTTCATGATAATCAGGCTCAAGTTTTTAATCTGATCTGCTGGAGGTGAAGCTTGGGGTCCAGCTATCCCCAAAAGCTGGAAGGCTCAGGTTGAGCTCCAGATGTTGCAGTTCAGAACTGGCTCTGTGCTGGTGAAACATGAAGTTATGATTTATTATTGCACGCAGCATAATCTGTTTTTACATTGAAAGTAATATTATGTTATATAATCAGATCTCATTTGTTATTTATTGCCTTCTCTCTCTGCACAGATGTGGATGCTTCACCCTCTCTCTTGGTGGATCGTGTCCTTCGTGCTTTTGCTGGTGGGACCTGCTGCAGGATGGCGGGCAGTGCTGGGAGCAGGCAATGCTCCCACCCGGGAAGTAAAGTCTCTCTGAAGGAAACCAACATCTTTTGCCTGTTTCTGCCTATAAAAGTGCAGTAACTTCCTCAAAGTGTGACGTCATAGCAGCCAAGCTGAGTGGCAGGGGGACAGGAGCCATGGCTTGGCCTGGGAGATCTGTCTCAGCCAATTTTTGCGCTACAACACACGGATGTCGAGCTGAGACTGTGCTCTGCTGGTGTCTGCTGCCCAAAGAGGGCAGCCCGTCAGTGTCCTGGATAAAAACCACATCTTACTGAAAGAAAGTGAGATTTCTGAGCCCAGATCGTTGATGTGCACCCCTGCTCCATGTTGTCTGTCTCAATTTAGAAATGCTGTGAGCTGAAGGGGCTTGGGAGGTGGGTCTGCATTGCACTGATGTCTGCAGGTCATCAGTGCCAACTCCAATTGCTGCATTTAGTTTCAAATAGATTATAATATATATTCTAGATGGATCAAGCTTTAGAGCACGTGTTTTCTCCTCATCTTCCCCGTGCCAACCTCCATCAGCTCAATCTCCTGACCTACAACAGGCAAATGATTGTAGTTGTGCTTTGGAACCTGGTGTAACCAACAACAAATACAGCGCAATCCTGGCAGCTGCCACCGCTGCGCAAAGATGCCCCAAGCACAGAGCTGGAGGCAGGTTTTATCTGAAGCCCTGGTCACTCAATATTTAATTTTATACTTGGCAACAGGTATGTGATGGGGGCATATTAAACGTTGCTCTTCTTGCTCAACTATCTGCTAGTGTGATTCTTGGTACCACATCACAGGCAAACTCTGAAGTCTTTTACTGTCATTGTCACAAACCCAAGCAAGTTTTTGGTGTGAGGAGAGGCTTAAAAAGAAGGATTTTGCAGCTGTTGTTGTTACTGATGTCTTCTGAAAAGGATCTCAAGACACAGGAGCAGCGATAGCTGCCAGTATTCGGAATTGCTCTGAGGCTCATACCGCAAAGGGAGCCTTGAGAATGATGGATCACCTCCACAACTTCTCAGCAGAGGGCTGGGTTTGTCCTGCCTCTGCTTTGTATTTGTGTCAGGATGCTCACCTGGGGCTGCGCTCAGACTTCGTACGCTCACTGCCTGCCTCCCTCCCTCCTCCCCGCAGCGTGGGTCAGAGCAAACTGCTTGCAAACAATGTTGGGAGCAGCAAAACCTTTCAGGAACCTGTTGCTCGTGAGCAAGCACCTTTAGGAAAGAGCAGACCTTGCCGAGACATCCCTTGCACCCTGGTTTCTGCAGCCAAGATGTCTCATGCTGCAGGGTTTCCATCAGCTCTTGCCCATGATGTTTCCTCCCCCCCAGATCATAGCATGGTTTGGGTTGGAAGGGACCTTGAAGCTCATCTAGTTCCAAACCCCCTGCTGTGGGCAGGGGCACCTCCCACTAGAGCAGGCTGCTCAGAGCCACGTCCAATCTGGTCTTGAACACAGCCAGTTGACGGAGCATCCACAGCTTCCCTGGGTGACCTGTTCCTGTGTCTCACCACCCTCAGACTGAAGAGCTTCTTCCTAATTCCTAATCTAAATCTGCCCTTTTTGAGTTTGAAGCCATTGCTCCTTATCCTATCACTACAAGCCCCTTTAAAAAGTCTCTCCCCAGGTTTCTTGTAGGCCCCCTTCAAGATCAACTCCTTGTCAATAGAGTTACCAGGAAAATAACTGTCAATGCCAGTTCTTCAGGGGTGTCTGCAGTGTCCCACCAAGGCCAAGTATTGCAGTGCAAGCCCACCTCTAATTAATAGCAGTATTTGTTTAAATGGATCGATGTCTGTCCTTGCCCTCAATGCATGATTTAAGCTATTACCCTATCACTAAATATGAAATGAACAATAATACGCTTGAGAGGCAAACCACTTATATCGAACCCCATAATACAGATGAGAATCTTTTATTGCATCCAGTGAAAGCTGTGTGGTTATATTTAAATACTCCAACTGCTAACGGCTGCAAATGAAAGTCTTTTCCATAGCTAATTTACGGAGGAGCACCACAGAAGCTCACCCAGGCCTCCAGCACACATCGCCTCTCCCAAGAAGAAACATGGTTTTGGAGTGAGGGAGCTCTGCTGCTCGTGATTAAAATAGTTCACTCGATGTCTGCCAAAAACAGCGCTTGCAGGAAATGTGCAGAGCTACCACTGTGGGAGGAGAAACACCAGCAGCGTGTGAGATACACCAAAGGTTTGCAGTCATGGCTTGGTGTCACCTGCTTTGCGCAAGGTAGGGGATGTGCCCCAGGCAAAAGAAGCAGCAAATAAAACACAGGGTGCTGCCTCAGCCCCCAACAAACCCACCACAAGGTGGGTTTTCCATCTTCCATCTCCAAGGGAAGCAAGGGGCAAGGAGCTGTGATCGCTAACTGAAGGTCTGGCCTCAGTAACATGCGTCTAATAAGCAGCAAGTTTAAAAGTCTCCTCCAGCACGTGGGTAAACACCACCTTGGAGTGATACAGGGGTTGTCAGTGATGCTTTTACGCTCAAAAAAGCCTGATGTTGTGCTTTGGGTCAATGAGAAGCTGTGAAAGGTGAGGAGTGTTCAGTACTCGTGGCCTGAGATCTGCAGAAATCTCCGTCACACAGGAACGGATTCTGCAGGGAGGGGGATGCTAAAAGGTGGCACCACCACTTCAGGCAGTCGCTGGCATGGTGCTCCGTGCCCATAACCATCACCCCCTGAGGTGTAGCTTTATACTTTCCTATTATGCTTTGAACAAATGAAATACCCTAAAAAAAGTGCAAATATTGGGAAAAAGCAAGCAGTGCTTCTGGTCCCGGTGCTGCTGTTGGTCAGGTTGGTTTCTGTGGGTGGGTTCCTTAAACCACCAACATTTCTTCGATGGGTCTGTCTTGAGTACCATGTGGTGCTGTAGCTTTCATGGCCTTTAGGTGCATTAAATTAATAATATAAATTAATTATATATTTTGGGGTAAAAAATGTGGTGCGAGGGCAGTTTTCCTCTCTGTGCAAACCTTCTCTCCAGGAGTGGTCCCCTGGCTCCAGTCGCTGTGCAGAAGGAGGGTTTGCCATTTACGGTCCCAAAGGTGGAGCCATTAGCAAACACCCATCGCCCCTCTTTAGTCTAAATTAATTAAATGACACTGCATCTATTGCACGAAGTAAATGGGGGTGGTTTTACACAGCCCAGCGTACGCAGCGATTAGAACTCACATTCTTCCCGGAGAAATACGGGAAAACGCCGTCCTTCGTCGGAGCAGGCACGGCGCTCCCCGGCTCTGCAATCCATCTCCTCACTACGCAGCCGTGCGATGTAATCCGCGGCGACTTAATAACTGACATGACAGATGTATAATCTCGAGCTATGTAAAACGTTGTCGGCACAAGACGCACGTGACCATCCTTCATCCAAAACATGTGTTAAGTCACCAGCTTTCCCGTGCCCCCGGCAGCAAACAAATCTATCCGTGCCTGGGCTGGCGGGAATGCGGATGATCGGCACGGGAAGGCTGGAATGCCGCTCGTGGTTTTGATCCACGTGAAATAATTACGCATTAAATAATTACAGTTGGATCTCCACTGATACCTGTGCCCCAAATTAGTTTTCTATAAACCAAGCCTGGTTGGCTAAAGCTTCCTCGCTGCCTCCCAACCGGCATCCTCTGAGTATTTCAGAAGAAAAGCTTTCACACTTACTGATAGCTCACCTCAGGAGTGCTCCAAAGGTGCGTTTACTGCAAATTGCAATTTGTTTTTTAACTGGAAATTGGGGATGTGCCGTGAGGTGATGCAGTGGGACATGGAGGAGAGGGGTCGCAGCAAGTGGCCGTTCGCAGCATGAGTGATGACCGCTGTTGGAACCGAGGTTTGTCTTTGGAGTGATGATTAAAGCCTTAGAAAGTGCTGCTGAGAGAGGAGATTTGTCATAAGTCATTTGACATAATAAGACCACAGTCAATAAAACACATGGAGGAGGAGGAGCTTGGGAAATTCCTTTGGAAAAGATCCAGCTCCTCTCTCAATTATCCTCCAAGATGTTTATAGCAGCTCTGGGTGTGGTGCCCAGTGATGTGCCCAGGACCTGGCTGTCCAGCACCATGCAGGATGCAGCCCCAGGACATGGACCAGAGTTGCCTAGAGGCAGATGTGTGATGTCAGCACAGAAAACAGTCATTTTATTTTCTTCTTATTAAGTCTCAGTCTGTGCTTAATTACCACAAGTGGGCACCCCAAAGCTCTTCTCCTTTCCCCTTCTGAGCGTTTGCTTGTATAAGCAACTCTCTGTTGGAGTAGAAGCGTGCACAAGAGAAATATTTTTGGGCATCTGGGTTCAGACTTGTCAAGAAATTCTGCTGATAAGGTTTTTTTTTTTGCCAAATTTCTTAGGGCTTGATTACACACGCTGCTGATATTTGCTTTCAGAAAGAGTGAATGGGTTTTGTATTTTCCAACTGTGCTCAACTTGGACTCCTGATCCTTGATATAAACCCTGTCCCAGCTGAGTTCTTTGCAATTGCCCTGAAGGAAAACGGAAATATGAAGGAAATATGGAAAAAGGGGAATCAAACAGAGTACAAAGAAATGAAGAGTCAAAGTTTAGGGAGAGCTGAGCACTTGTGCACACAACACTCCGGCTCCTGTGCTCTCTCTGTTCATGTATTCTTGTTTTGACTCATCCTGTAACTCCAGCTGTGGCTGAAGGCTTCTGAGAAAGCAGTTCAAATACAAATTTCATGTTAAAGTGGAGGAATCAACAGAATTATTCAGCTAGTGCAGAAACAGCCCTGGTAAAGCAAGTGTGAGTAGCATTTCAGCTATTAATTATTCCCAAACAGCATTTCTCATTCTTTGACAGAGCAGAAACGCGTGATTGGGAATGCGCCAGTTTAGATAAGAAAATCAAATATGCAATGCAAAAGCCCTTCCAAATAATAGTTTTTATTAATCTCTGGTGAAATCACATGGAAAGCTGCACAGGTGATTTGGCACGATGCTCCTGCTGCCTCAGATCTGCCTCTGCTCTGTGCAGCACCCGGATCCACCCTCCCCACAATTCTGGGGTAGGTCTCCCCAGGCTGACCCTGTGCCCCACTTACCCGCTGCTGTCATGGGTAGAAGGGGAGATTGGTGCCTCATTTTCATAAGAACTTCATTAAGAAGTAATTAAGCACCAGGAGCCAACGGGCCCCTCATGTGGCATCTCTAGGTAGCCACTCACTGAGCAGGCAGGGCAGCAATGGATGGACAGGATCCTACCATGGAGAAGTCGAAGAGCTTTTAATGAAAACAGTGACACTGGTTTATAACTATATTCTTAAAGTGCCCTCTGTGATGCCCCAGAACCACATTTCGTAGGTTTTTGTCAGTCCTGCTATTGGCTAATACAATTTTATATGTAGCACCTTTACCACACATGCGCTGGGAGCAATGTCACAAACCATGCCACCGTCACAGCACCATGCTGGAAGACATTGCCATTTCCAGCAAGGAAAATCTACTTTAGGTGCCCAAATCCTTCCTTGCTCACTGGTAATAGGCAATGGATGCTGCTGCTGGCGCTGGGACAGCAGCAGCCAAAGGGTATGTGTGTCATCAGCATGAACTAACTGAGGGTGTTGGTGGACATCCTGCTACTGGGCAGCTGGAGAAGAGCTGCTAGTGGTGGAAGAAGCATCTGGAGAAGTGTTGGTTGTGGTGGAAGAAGCATCTGGAGAAGTGTTGGTTGTGGTGGATGAAGCAGCTGGAGAAGTGTTTCTAGTGGTGGATGAAGAAGCTGGAGAAGGGCTGCTAGTGGTGGGTGAGGAAGCTGGAGAAGAGCACAGGAGGAGCAACGCTTGCTTTTCATCCCTGCCAGCCCTGCAGCTCCATGCACAGGAGCTGGTTTAAGCAAACCATGAGGTGGATGTGTCCTCCCAGCCGCGCCGATCGCCGCCACTGAAAGAATAAGTGGTTAAACACTGATATAAATATTTAAACTTCACTGACGGCTTTCAGCGTCTGTTTACTCAAAAGCAGCCCCTTAGAAAGTTTATTCGACATGATCTGCAAGTCAAACAACTTCTCAAAAGCTGCACTGAGGGAAACACAAAGGACCAAGCCTCTCTTTATATTGTCACAGGGTTGGACCTGATGCCTCCTTTAAAAATGGGTGGTGAGGGTGAAGCAGGGCAGAGCCGGGCACGGGGGGCAAGAGGAGAGCAGGGCCAGGGTGGCCGTGCCCGGTGCTGCCCATCAGCAGCCGCCCAGGCAGGGACAGGCACTTGCTAGAGCCTGGGGAGAGAGGAGGCAGATGAAAGTGGGTCTGGATTTGCCTTGCAATGACAGCTGCATATTAATCTAAAGAATTTCTGAAAAATCAAAAAGACATTTTTTTCAGCAAAATACACCCCTAGAGCCTCGATCGTAAAGCAAGGGAATAAACTTGAAACAGGATTGATTTCATCTTAAAGGGAATGTTCCTTTGAAACGCTACCAACTGCAGTTGTCTTATTTGGTTTTTCAATACTATAACAAAATTGTGCCATATTGTGTCAAATAAGGAGATAATATAACAGCTTTAAACAAATTTTGTAATTATGGGATCAGTCAGAAATGAATTAAATCCGTGTGCATTAGGTAAGTCATGCCACAGAATACTGAGTAGCTCCAAAGAGCAGCTCTGAGCCCATCTCCAGCAGCAGCCGTCCTCGATCGGGGGGTTTGGTGTGACACTGGCCGCAGGACGCAGGGGATGTGGCAGCCCCCAGAAAATGCCCCTGCACCAGGGAAGGAAACACGAGGTGTGAGGTCTTGGTTAAAAGCAAAGGAATTAAAAAGAAAATTGCAAACTCCCCAGACCAGTCTGTGCCAATTAGAGCAGACCCCTCAGTTCCTCCAGCAGCCTGGGCTTTGGGTGAGTTTTTTGGTGGGTTTTTTTTTCCTTCACAGCAATGCTGAGCGGTGTCACTAAAGGGTGTTTTCCCCACTGGTTTCTTACTCAGCTTCAAAGCTCCACAAGCCACAGTGCAGAGAGGGGACAGTGTCAGTGAACATTGAACCCGTTGTGAATATTTAGTGAATATAGAATCATAGAATTGTTTAGGTTGGAAAAGACTTTTGAGATCATCGACTCCAAGCATATACAGTGAATATAGACCCCACTTCAATCATGGGACATCCCTGGTATTCAGGAGGGAGTTTCCCTGCTTATTTTTTTGCTTCACTACAGAGCCTCTGCGGGCTGACAAGGATGGGGGATTATTTCAGTCAAGTCTTTAACCACAGCTCTTTGCTCAAGTTTTTTTCCATTGCTGAGACTTTTGTGTAAATATTTTCAGGGCTCTGAGCACTGGACTGACGTGGAGTGGGGGAAATAACGGAGCTTGGAGGATGTGGCACCTTTACCCTTGTCCTTGCAGGTGGCAGCTACACTCACCCTCGGAGGAAAACAGAACCTGGGAGTTCCAGTACTGCTGTTGCCTTCTCAAGAAGTTGGGGCAGTGACTGTCTCTTGTGTAGCTTCATTAAATGGTGTTAAACATCCTTTACTCACCATTGTCACACAGGCATGCATGCAAAAAAAAAAAAAAAAAAGAATGAAGAGCAAAAAAATATCAATGAATAGCCAATTTTCTAGAGCTCAATTCCTTTAGGAAGTCAGATGCAAAGTCTCCTTCCTTTGAGTTCAGGACAACTCCCTCCTTTTCCCAGTATAAACACTCGAGACAAACTAAGACTGGAATATCTCCCCGGGCAGCTTCCACCCAGGAGCTGCCCCGTGGGCTGGGTGCACCCGCAGCTGTGGGCACAAGCTGCCAAAGCATCTCCATCATCTGCCTCCTGCTTGTTGAAGGGTAATTAGTGTGATAGAAGCATCTTGGATCTTTAAGAGTCATTAGGAACGAGACAAATCGTGCAGCGCGGGGATGCGTCATTTCACCTCAACACTCAAAGGTTGGTGTGATTGCCTTGAAGGAGACTCTGACAGCAAACACCTATTTAGATTTTTTCACCCTTAATGAGCTTCTTTAAGAAAAGAAAAATCAAAAATTAAATTGTAAATAAAAATAATCCCGTGAGGTTTGGTGCTGCGAGGGGCCCAGGATGAAAGTGGGACAAGTGCCTTATCTCCCCACAGTGCTGGAGCTGGGGGTGTGCTGCAGGAGATGCCCCTTTGCCGGGGCTGGCTGGGGGTTGGGGCATCTCCTGCGATGAATTCTCACCTCCTACCCCACCTGCCTGGACAGCACATGGGAAAACCCCCATCCAGCCCAGCAGAGACCTGCCCAGCATGGGAGGAGAAGACTCCGGGGGATGCTGGAGCTTCCGCTTTGCAGAAAATGCTGCGATTGCTTTAAATATTTTGTCAAAAAAAAAAAGAAAGAAAGCCAGCAAAGGTTTTATTTAAGCGTTCCTACAGGCTCTTGAGCCTCCCCACCACCGTTCTCTTCCTCTGCTGAAGCAAAAAGCCAGGCAGGTGAGAGCAGTGATGGTGCAGCGGGACTCCCGTCAGCGCTCTCGGGAAGGGGAGCGAGGCCGTTTTGGTGGAGTTTCTGAAGGCTTTAAAGAGCTCGTCTCTGAACAGGGGCAGGGAACGGTCTATTTTCTTGAAACTCGGGCTTCACAGAGAGCCCCGTTCTCCCATGACATCTTCAAACGCGGTGCCGATTGAAACCGACGGTTTGTCGGCAGCCACAGCCGGCGCGGGTCCTGCAGGGACGGGGATGGGGAGCAGAGATGAAATATGCTCTGCTTCTTAGAAGCTTGGTCCTCTCCTTCCTCTGCTTCCCATCATTGATTCCTTTAAAAGTGTGATTCCTCTGCTTTCCCTTGCTTCTCAAACTGGTCCTTTGCTTGTGCAGGAGTCTCTGAAAGCGGGGGGGGGGGGCAGGGGGCTCCCAGCTCAGCTCCCAGCCACTCAGCCACAGGCATTGGCCATCTTGGGTGCTGGGGATGCTTGAGGTGCTGGGGATACTGGGGGTGTTGGGGATGCTGGGGGTGCCAGAGGTGCTGGTGGTACTGGGGTGTTGAGGGTGTTGGGGGTCCCGGTGGTGCTGAAGCAGGGGGGATGCTGGGTGTACTGGAGATACTGGGAGTACCCTGGGAAGAGTGTGCTTGTCCCCTTCCACCCCTCCTCCGGTGTCCCACGAGCTCTGTAACAAATACCAATGAGTGTTACTTTTATACATATGTCTCTTAGTTTTCTATGATTCTATGCACTTGCAGGACCACGCCGTCTGCTGCACATCTCTTACATCCCCCGAGCAACATGAAAATTTATCTTAAAGGTTTTTCTCTAATGACTTTTAAAACAAACAAACAAATACCACCACCACCAACAAAAAAGACAGTACTTTCAAAGCAAGGATGAAGGGAAAGCAGCAGGTCTCAGCTCCACACAGAAGTTCAGCCTCCTCCCTGCCCATCAGGCTGGAGTTGAGTTTTCCCCGAGAGATCCCCCAGAGAGGGTGGGGTCCCCATGTCTCTGGATGTTTCAGGAGGCTGGTGCTGTGCACCTGCAGCTGGAGCTCAGCCCCTATCTCAGGAGGTGATTGCACTGAGGCACAGTGCAGAGCCCGGCTCGCCCCAGCAGCACCCTGCTGTCTTCTCCTCACAGGCAAACAATGCTCATGAGCAGTTTTGCTGCTTGTCAGATAAACAGAATGTTTGTTCTTCCTAATGGATTTCAGCAAGATATGGTAAAGATGAAATCCCAGCTGGGGCAAAATGCATAATTCACCAGCTAGTGCGTTCAGACCACTCCAGCTTGTGATTCACCCCGGTGCTGGGTTTGGCTGTGGTACAGTTCATTTCATTCCCAGTAGCAGGTATGGGGATGTTCCTGGGAGTTGTGCTGGAAACAACATTGATAACGCAGGGATGATAACACAGGGGTGTATTGCTTACTGCTCAGCGGCAGTTACACAGTCAAGGACTTTTCCTCACACCTTTTCTGCTCCTCACACCATGCTCAAGGGTGTGATTCAGCAGGCACAAAATAAAGCTGTGTCCGCGAAAAGGATGCTGAGCTGCCCAGGTGAGTGATGCTGCTCATGAATCACAGAATCCCAGCATGGAGGGTTTGGAAGGGACCTCTGGGGATCACCTGGTGCCACCCCCCTGCTCCACCCAGCAGGGTCACCCAGAGCAGGGGGCCCA
>JANIJG010008383.1:58880-73624 GCA_024611175.1 Megaceryle torquata | reverse complement strand
CTTCCCCGCCCCTTCCCTCGCCCCCTGCTTCTTCTTAGAGCCTCGCTGCACATTTTTAGCCCCCCCCTCCCCCGTCCCCCCCACCGCCAGCTCCTCCTGCCAATCTCCTTGCAGCCAGGCTCAGAGAGCAAAAAGATTACGTGGCTTTTTGGGGCTATTTCTGCCTGGTCTTATCAAAGTTTTCAGAAGACAAGAACCAGGTAATATGTAGGGTAATGTGGTCTGTCGGTATTAGGGCTGACAGCTGAAACGCTCTAATATGTTTGCAAAATTTAATGAAAGGAGAAAAGCAAAATTCTCAGATAAGCATGGAGAGCCACAGTCCAAGCTCCCAGATGTGCGGCTTCATCCCGCACCATCCGGCTGTATTTCCCCCCTGCCCTGTATTTTACATCTTGGGAAGGGTGGAGGCCGTGCACGGGATTTATGTGTTGGCTTTTGTTTTCGTTTTGATTTATTTATGATGAGGCTATGAACTGAGTTACTGCAGAATGTCTGCTATGTGCCATTTGGATAGATCGCTTCTAGTATTTATTGTATTTTTTGCTGTGCCTGTATTACATGCACTGATATAAATTAAATTGACGGGAAATCAATGTGGCTTAGTGTAAAATATCTTGACTATAAAGATTTTTTAGATATATCAAACTCCGGCTCGATGCACGGTGTGTTTACTGTATCTCCAGGCTGTTCCCTTGACATGACGATTGTACTAATTGTCCAAGGATTTGATTTAATTTGCAGCAGGAGCCAGAAAGGGGCCTGCAACTCCAGCTTAAGGGATTTCAGTCGGAGTTCAGGGAAAGCAAATGTTCTGTA
The DNA here is from genome assembly GCA_024611175.1 of Megaceryle torquata. Classification (NCBI taxonomy): domain Eukaryota; kingdom Metazoa; phylum Chordata; class Aves; order Coraciiformes; family Cerylidae; genus Megaceryle; species Megaceryle torquata. The sequence goes on along the minus strand of JANIJG010008383.1, from coordinate 72,805 downwards.
CGTGGGCAACCACAGGGTCTAAGCCCTGATATAAATTTGATGAGACCAATCCAAGCCCCCTCAGGCTGCTTTCCCTGCTCCTCCGGCACTTCCCCCCAGTGCACACAAGGGTTCATATGGCTGCTGCCAAACATCCTTCTTCTCAGCACACAAGACTAGAAGCCCCATTTTGAAGCCAATTACCTCTCAGACAGTTCATAGGTGGTTTGTTCTTGGGCTAGCAACGTCCTTCATCCTGTATAGCTCCTTTTCCCAGTGGGGTTGTGCAGCCAGCACGGCCTTCCTGGGCTCTTGCCCATGCTCAGCTCTTTGGGCCTCCTCCTCCACCATAAAGTGACATCTCTTGAAGATGATGCCTAGCTGAGCAGGGCTTGCCACAGCTGTCTGAAGGTCCTACAGCAGGGCTGGATGTGTCCTTGGGAAGCCACCTGGAAGCCCACTTGATTCCCTTCATGGCCATACAAGGCCGGTGACCCGTGATTACCTTGTGGTCACAGTGTTGGTCCTTCAGGAACTTTCGCACCTGGCTTACACAGGAGTCGCAACGTGGCACTCCCCTCCTCCAGCCTGGCCACATCCTCCTGGTGAAAGTCTTCCTGCTGCTCCAATGTAACCAGGTCCTCCTGGTGAAGATCTTCCTGGTTTACAAATGGCAAAGAAACAAAGAATAGTAATAAAAAAATGCAATCAAGATTAATTTCTGTGCTATCCAGTAACAAGCAGGTGATGAGAAAGAGATTCCACGCAATGAAAACAAAGGCAAATAATTTCTGAGCCATCAAGGGACATATTTCTCCAGCTTTTGAAATTCATCAGAGTGCAAAACTTGCACCAGTAATTCCATATATTATTTACTAACACCACATCGCATAACCAGGCAGAGCCTTTTTGAAATGCTCAGCTCTTCTGGTAAAAACTTGAGTTGATCTGCGAGAGCGTGTCTAGTAAAACTTTCTCTTATTCCCATAAAAAAATTGTTTGTTTCTATAGCAGAGTAAAATCTGCTGCTATTTTCCAGGAAGGGAAAGTACAACAGATGTGTGGTCTGAGTTCAGGAACTGTGTGCATATAAAAGTTGCCTTTATTAGAAATATAGGATGCTTTAGATGGCTTAAGAGCTTCAGAAAATGCCACAATAACAGTCCCTACCTAGATGTCTGTACACGAGTGGCTACACAATGCTATTTTAGTCAGCAATTAATTAATAGCCTCTTGCCACACAGACAGGTGCTTTTTAAGTGTGACCCGTGGCGTTTGGGAGGATGCAGTTGAGCTTTTTAATAAAGACCTGAATTCTCTGTTTGTAAATGGAAACACAAATCTCATTTTTGGAGGATCAATATTCTGGGTGTTAGGAAGATGTGCAGCTGGGGACCAGGGGCTGGCGCTGGGTTCGGAGGACAGAGGTGACATCCCACCCCAGGCTGATGGGTGGCGATGGGAAGCCGGGGAGCAGTGGGAGTCCCCCCACCCTGCACCCTCTGCAGGGGTCTTTCTGGGGGCTGGGGTTCAGCTAACGCACGCTGGGGGCTCAGCCCAATTGAACCTTCCCCTGGCAGGCTGGAGGTCCCAGTTCAGCGAGTCTGTCTCCATATGTATTCCATACCCATACAGCCAGGCTATATATAGAGATGTGCACGCGTGTGTGTGTGTGTGTGTGTGTATATATTCTGGGATGGGCAGAAGCAGATTTAATGAGCTTTGAAGGGGGTTGGGAGGGTTTAGAAGCTGCTTTCCCAAGTTTAAACAGCCCTTTCCAGCTCGGACGCCGCGTGTCCCGTTTCAACGGACACCGTGGCTCCGGAGCCCGGTTCGTAGGAGGTTAATTGCCAAAGCGATGGCGCGGCGATAAAGGAGCAACACAGCGTTCCCCCCGCCTCGCAGCAGCAGCAGCAGGCTCACCACTGACGCCTGGCTCTCCTGTTTGGATAGAAATGAGCAGAACAATTCCCAATATTTCAAACATCACTCAGGCGGCCGGCGGCCCCGCCGCCCTAATCGCTGCCAGCACAAACCTGCCTTTGGTCACTAATGCGTTCAAACATTGCTAATGACACGGAGGTATGACAAGATAAGAGCGGGCTCATAATGAATGACTCTGCAAAAGCAAAGTGGCAAAAGTAATTATAGACTCGCCCGGGCGGCTGGCCCCGGACGGTCGCAGACATCCAATTTCATGTACTGCTAAAACACCGCCCAGATAACCCCGTGTTCGGTGGCAGCCGGGGCTCTATCACCCGTGTAATTCAGCTGACATTTGCTGCTGTTAACATGAAACAATTTGCAGAAAAGAAATAACTTCCATTTCCCTCTCAATTAATTAGACAAATTAATTAAGCCGCTCTTTGGTATTCGGAAGCTATTCCCTGTTCAAGAGTAGGATGCTGCAGAGATTTTGTTAAATGGTTCAGAGGAGGCTTATTAATCCTGAAATGAATTCTATCAAGCCCTATAAAGCACCAACTTCAAGTGCATTTGCAGAGAAGAAAGCTTTTCAAATCAGATAGGAAAGCTACAAAAGTGCTGAGTATTATCATAATCTGGCTGGGGTTTAATTTGACACTCTTATGTCAAGATATTAGAAGAGAATGAGCAAATGGCCTGATAAATATGTACTTAAAGAATGACAATCCTTCTAATCAGTTAATTTCTATTTATCTTATGATACCCTTCTCCACAGAAACTTGCATTAGAAAATAAATAAGATTACAGGGTAATTCTAAGGGCTCTAAAAACATAAAACACTTGTCTTCCTTTAAATGCAGAAGTCATGTTTTATTGTAGAACACTTCAACAGCAGTATCATCTGCACAGTGAGCTCTGGGCCATATCCCTGCCCTGTCCCCAGCCCGGCTCTACTGCTGGGCACAGTGGGGATGGGCTGGGGATGTGTTGGGTAGGGGATGGGAGGAGGATGGGACAGGGATAGGAGGGGGATGGGACAGGGATGGGAGGAGGATGGGACATGGATGGGAGGAGGATGGGACAGGGATGGAAGGAGGATTTTCACAGGGATGCACAGGGGATGAGGATGGGATGGAGCTGCAGTAGGGATGGGGATGCACTGGAGACACAGGTGGGATAGGGACAAGGACAAGGACAAAATAAGAATGAGCACCAGCAGCCACAGCAACAGGCTCAGCCCAGCCAAAGCAGGACCATGAGAGACCCAGTAGCCACAACAACATCTCTTCTTCTCCTCCTTGGGCTAAACAGGGGTTTGAGGTGCAGGAACAACCACAGGATAGGGGTGAGTCCTCAAAGCACTTGCTTTGCCCATCCCCATGTCTCTCCAGCTGAGTGGGGCTGGGGAGGTCACACCCTGCCAACTACCTTATCGACTTCCAACAGAAGGTTTCCATCTTGCAGGTTTCAGTGCAAAGGCCAAAGAGAATTGTAAAAACTATTTAAAGCTTATTTGGCTGCCAAAGGGGGACCCGTATCAGCAAAGCTGTTCCTGGGGGAATCAAGCTGGAGTCACTAACGTCTGTGAAAAGCTTTGCAAGAAGAGCTGCTTGCTGTGAAGCTTGCGCAGCGTTTTGTAGAATACAGCACATTTGTAGAAATATTGTCTGATTTATCCCCTTCTCATTTAAGAAACTTAAATATTTGAGTGCTTGTTACGAGCGCAGACGATTGTGAAGGCGGCACAAAGATTTGTCTCCTTCCACCCAGAGAGCTGCTATGATTTGATTAAATTAACTTAACTGTGACAAGCCTCTGAAAAACACCTTGAGCTGCAGAATAGTCCTTGGGTGAGGGAAAACTTGGTGGAGCTGGCTGGTGGGTCACTGCCTGAACCACGGGGCAAGAGCCGTGCCTGGACACGTGCCTGAGAGGGCTCCAAGGCAAAAACTCCCATCAGAGGGGCTAAAGCACAGCGGTGTTAAAGGCTGCAGGATACAACCCAGTGCAGAAACAATAGCCAGCCCAGAAGAAATGAGTTTATTATCTGGTCTAAAGGGATTTTATTGACTTGCTGAAAAAAAAGAAAAGAAAAGAAATAATTTTTAAAAATGCTGTATTTAATATTGAAGCATAACTTTTACAAAACAGAGATGCTGACTCTATAAAAATGTGGTCTCGAGCTGAGACCTTGACTCCAAAGTGTAATCCAAAGGTTTGGGGATTTTTTTATAGCCATGCTATAAATCATCAAAATTAAATGTTTGCATTAGCAGTGCTGGGAGAAGCCTATGCAGAGCGATGGGGATGTGTCACCCAGCACACAGCACAGGAATTACAGACACCCTCGGAAGGTGTCTGCTGTGGGGCAGGTGTGTAAGTGCTGTATGCACTGATTTGCACCGATCGCTGACATTTCTCTGTGGGTTTTCCCCCAGTGGGGCAGCCGAGGTGCAGGGGGAGCCCCCGGTTCCCAGCACATCCTCCCTTAGAACCACATCCCGTGCTGCTGGGGATGGGTCCTGTCAGAGCAAGTTGGGTGAGCAGGATGGTAGGGGGCTTACCCCGGGCTGGGGGCTCAGCAGGCCAGTGAGGGTGAAGAGGTAAAAGAAGGTTTTTTCACCACTTCACATAGTGGGTACCAAGCTGGCTGCCAGCAGCCCCTGGCTCTGCTTTTCTGAGCTGTGCCACCAGCAATCATGGGGGTAATATCATCTTTTAATAAGTAAGGAGGCAGATACTCCTCTCTAGCCTGGTCCCAGGGGTTTGCAGCCCAGCCCTGGTCGGTGGATGTTTTTTGGTGCTGTCCTGCACATGAACCCCTTCCCATGTGCCACCGCAAACGCTCTCCAGAGTCCGGCCAGCCAACCTGTTAACATCCTCTCCTTCACACTCCTGCAACGAGCCAGCTGCTCTGCCTAGGAAAATACAGCTGGAGAGGTTTATAAATAGTAAATTAAGGCTTGCTCCAGCCACTCCAGCTGGGCAATGGTATAGCAACGAGTAATTCATCACCAGGGTGTCATCCATCCCTTGATGTACTGCCCACCAGCACCGCGCCGGCGCGCAAGACGGGCAGTCCTCGCTTCACGCGGCTCAGCTGTAACCGCTTCCAATTTCACGTTTAAACCTTTTTTTTTTTTTTAATTCATTTTTGCAAAGATACTTTAACCAGACAGGGAAGTGTCGGTGACAGAGCACTCACAGTGAGGCAGGCAGCTCAGGGAAGGCTTAAGCACATCCTCCCTGGGGAGAAGTGGGTGTTACAGGTGCCCGGGAGCCCCACTCTGCCACCAGGTCCCTGCTTTGGCCACTGAGGGGACATTTTGGAGCCAAAGCGCTTCACCCAAGCACACTCCATGCTCACTGGACAGGAGTGGATGGAGGATGCAAGAGATGAGGCCAGTTTTGCTTCAGGGAGAGGGGAGAGAGGGCTCGGTCCCTCCATCTGGCACGCAGCAGCCCGGGAGTCTCCTGGGTGCGTATCCAAATCAAAACTCAATTAGAGACTGCGACCTGGATGTGAAGGGCTATTGTATTTCAAGTATTTCTATAATTAAATCTGGGAAGGTGTAACAGGGTATTTATGAAGGGCCTTCAGAGAACATTACCTCGTGCATAGAGGAAGGGGGTAGAGGAGCTTATACGACGTACGGTTATATCATTTCCACAGCGCGCAGCAGGAAAAAGCTCACTTAGGGTCAGAATCTCAAGTGCCCATCATAACCACCCCGCACTCTGCTGGTCCACTGTCACTAACCAGAGGGTTCATCCCAGGAGCTGTCAGGATGCGATGGTGAACCCCCATCCCCGTCTCACCACCCGCATCTCCATCCTCAAGGGGCAGCCTCCCGCGGGTGCTGCCTTGGAAACCGCGGGGCTTCGGCTTTGTGAAGTCCCAGTCTCGGAAGCAAAGTTATTTCTTTTTCCACGTCCCTGACTAAATGATTTCCTACTCACAGGGCTGCTACCTACAGGATATAATCATGCGATGCCGTAAATCATTGCGCCGCGTCAAGCTGCGAGTGGTTTTGGAGTTAGATCTGGAGCTTAAATCGACGTCTGACTGTATTTTATCTCAAATGTACTTTTTAATTTGTCCATCTGAAATTATTCTAAATTTAAGGGGTATCCAGCAAGAAGAGAGAAACTTTTTCTAAGTAACTGTGGTTATTTTCCTGCTGAGGTCTTTTTGCCAGGAAGGTCAGCCCAACGCTGAAGCCGCAGCTGCTTTCAGGACTGTGCTTCTTTTTCTTGCAGGCACCCGTGCCCGTGTGAAAACCCAAAGCAGCTTCAGATTGCGTTGCTGTTGTTTGCACATAGACAGTTCATCCCTATCATGACGTAAAAAATTTTTATAAATCCATTTCCATTAAAAAGCTGGTAGGTGGGATAACATTAATCACCAAAAAAGTGGATGTTTTAATGTTCGTGGTGAATATTGGATGTGCAAATGTAACCTCCCTTGGCAGCTCCATGATGGAGACGCTGGTGAGCAGCTTTACCCCAGCATGGGGCAGAGGTGGGAAAGGCAGTGACGAGGGGACAAGGACAGGGAGGGATGAGCCCCCAGCCCTGTCCTTGGGTCTCCCCTTGCTGAGCAAGGCAGCGGGGGGGGGGATGAGGAGGACTTAGCCAGGAGCAGAACAATTCAGTCCCCAAAATAAGACGTCTTGGCTTTTTCTCGGCTGGGTCTCTGGAGCCTGGCTTGCGAGGCACGGTGGGGCTGGCGCGCTCGTTCGCTCGCTCCCCGCTCGCTCGCCGCGCTGGCTTTGCTGTTATCCGTCTGCCAAGGCGAAGGCTTTGTGCTGGAGTGACATTCATGCCTTGGAGTTCGCATTGTCTTTGGAAAATAATCTCCACTTCGTAATTCCCCCCATAGTGTTTTCAGGAGTGGGTGTTTCCAGCAGAGCCAGGGGATGGGGAAGCTCTTCTGCGGTGCTCAAAGCGCGTCCGTGCCGGATGGAGAGCCCTGAATCCCAGCGCCGAAGCCTCGTCCCCCGCAGCCCCGCGTCGCGGCGCTGGCACCCGCGGGTGAGGGAAACCACAGGTCATTATTTCTGAATTTGCACATTAAAAAATGACACCGAGTCAGAAGGGAATATCTGTAAACCACAAACGCCAGAAATAACAATTGTATTAAACTGCATTCATGAATGCATAATAAAGTTCAATTTGCCATTATTTATCACGTTACTTAAAATTAAATTGAATTTATAATGCAAAAGAAAAGATTCCTGTGTATTTTTTTATTATTTTTTTTTAAATACTGCAAAATCTTTCATTCCGTTTGCAAAGCATTTGTATTAGCACCAGTTTAAACCGCTTAATTTATTTATTTTTGTTAAATTATCACCGATTCCCATTGTTCCTTCATCCTCAGGGACAATCCTTATTCCTTCATGTATTTTTTAAGAGCTAAAGAGGGACATAGACAAATAATGCATTGGAAAGTTGCAGCCGTTTTTGTTGCTTGGGGTTTTTGGAGTGCTGGGAGAAGTGAAAACCCAAGAGCTGGAGGAGGCCATATTCTTGGCATTGGCGTGGCAGGATCCAGGAAAAAGGGAGGCACCAAGATAGAGCATCTCTCCGACATCCCAACCACTGGAGGAGGCAGAGTGGCAGCAAACCTTTGTCACTTTTCATCTGAAATAATGGAAATTAAAGGTTTTGAGCCCCAGCTGCCACTCTGCACAGATATTTTGTGTTCCTCAAACAGGAGCTGCAGGCAGGGAGCCCGTCGCCCTGCACAGCGTCGCGAGGACGTGCCAGCGAAAGCCTCCCCCCCTGCCGAACGCGCTCCTTATCGCCCCGTTTTGTGCACTGGCCTCAAATAATCGTTTGTGAATAGAGCTCTAATTACATTATAGGTAATCCATTTTTCCTCTCTGAAGCTGGTAGTCAACAGTTTATTCTCTCACCTCAAAGATGAAACCGAATGTCAATTTTCAAGATAACATTGACGTGAACTTATGTATCAGGCAAGTAGACAAATACCATTATAATCATTTATAATCCTTTAAAGCTGTGACTGAGAAGTGGCATTTGGACTGGATTTAAACTTGGCGTTGTCCGTGCAGAAGATTAACCGCTACGCGAGACTTTGATTTCTGAATCTTGCCCATTTGAGAGTTTTTACATGGGAAATTGCAGCATTCTATATATAGTTTTAACATGGTTAACAGAGTCTGACACAAACAATAACATCCCAACTTCAGTTAATTCTTTCGCCTCCCGTTTACAGCAGGGAAAACCACGCTGCTGGCGTCCAAAAAGCACCCCGGGAGGACTTTGAAGATTATTCCTACTCGATGGGAATTACACATCCCAAGTTTGTTTCTGCTGCTGCCGATCGCTATCGGATGGTCTCCAGGAGCTGCTCTGCGTTCGCCAACACACGCTTTGTGCCAGCGAGCCCGGAACAGCAGGCCAAGAAATGTGCATCCACCACCTTGGCCAAGGCTGCCTTTCCTAGGAAGGAGCTCATCGTGGAGCCTAAGGGGGAGAAGTGCTATGAGAAGCTCCTGCTGTGGTGGGAGGGTGCGATGGGTCCCCCGCCATGGGGTGCCTTTGAACGTTGGTGCCCCAACAACCTCCAAGGGGCTTCACAAGGGACATCAGGATGACTCCAGGTGGTTGGCTAAGGTGTCACTTATGTAATTATGGGGGTGAAAGTGGGACCTTATAGACATGGAGTCTGCTGGAAGTAGCAAAGAGATGACCAGAGTGCTCTGATGTTTAGAGTTCATCCTTCCAAAATGCTTTATAGAGGATGATGTCAGACACCAGTGCTGACAGCTGGCAAAGGGAAGGCTCTTACTCAGTGACATCACATTTTCTTATTGACTTTTGTCATAAAACTGCAAGTGACAAACATCACCCGCACAGAATTAAGGAGTCAAACGCCAGCGGTGACCCTTCCAGCACAGAGCTGGATGCTCCCAGACCCGTGTCTGCTCTGGGGAACTTAATAAACACCCAGGTCACGCTTACGGAGCTTCCAGTAGGAAATTAGTAATTAGGGTTTAACATTTTTTATTGCCTCTTGTTCCTGAGCATCAGAAGCAGCTTAGGAAGGATATAAAGGAAAGTAAAATGGTGTTGCCTGCTGGAGAAAGGAGGCAAAAAGGAAGGCTGGGTGAGTGAGAGGTGTCAAGGCTCATATACTGGAAGTGCTTTAGACACCCTCAAAAGCACAGGCATGTGTCAGTCTGCTTTTGGCTTTTGGCGTGGGCTGGACACTGATCTGCCCTCCAGAGACTTTCAAAAGCTTGTGGTGCTTTTCCTGGATCAGTGGCAGGTTTCAGGATCGTGCCCCTATTCGAAGCCTCCCCCTTTGCCTCAGGGAGTGCAGTGGGTGACTGCAGACAGGCCCCAGGCGTGAGAAGCTGCCCAGATGTCTTCCTATGGGGACACACTGGGCACTGGAGGAAAGGGGAGCGTGAGCCCCACCAGGGCTGTGGGTGACCCCACCCCATGCTCCCCTCCAGGTCCCCATCCCAGAGACCTGGGTGCCTGCAGAGGCACATTCCAGCCCCTACAAACAGCTTGCTATCATCTGGCTTCAATCTAGAGATAAATGGGCTCCAGAAGTTTTTTGAATATTTGTAGAAGACCACAATGCTTCTTATCAAAACATTTCCCATTATTATTTTCCAGTCTTTTCTCCATCCCCAGCTACCTCCTCCTTCCCTTTGGTGCACTGCCATGCCCCAGCCATTAGCAGTCCTATCTTTTTATTTTTCTCTTCACATGGGAAATAGAAGAGAGCTTTCCTTTAAAGAGGGTAACCCAAATCCTCCCGGGGCTCTCAACCCATCCTCCATCTGCGGTCACACAAGTGTTTCCTCCCGGGCATTATCGCTGGAAATGAAAGAATGTGAACACGCCAGGCTCATTTGTTTTGTGTGTTTAATTTCTTCGTAGGTTTATGTAAGTACTTATTGTCTTCTCCTTAGAAGATAATCGAAGACAAATGTGCGCGCGAGACGCGGGCTTAACAAATGGGGCTGCCTTCTGAAAATGTGGCCCGTGAAATAAATAGGGACGTAAGAGCATCACCGGTGCCTGTGAGGAGGGATGCTTCCAGGAAGCACAAAAAGTTACGAATACAGCTGAAATCAACACCTCCCCATCATCAATATTCCTCTAGCCCGGACAAAACCTCTTCTATTGTAACTGCTCATAAATCAGAGAGAGAAGAAGTGTGTGGGGGGGGGAAGCAAAGATAAAGGGGAAGGTATAAAGGAAGAAATAGCTGGGGGACAAAGGGGTGACGAGAGGGGACTCGGCTCACTCAGTCTAACATCTGCTCGGTCTGAAGTGGAACCACCTGTTAGTTTATTAAATTGTACAATTAATCTACGTGGAAGGAAGGGGAGACTATATCTGATCAAAACAATCTTCCATTTTAACCCCATCCTCCAAAAGGCGAGATGGGTGAAGCCAGCCATGGATGCACGGCATCATCGTTGGCATGTGAAATGATAGAAAATCTCAGCAGCTCCCTCCAAGGTGCCCGTCATCCCGCTGGGTGCCAACAGAAGGCGTCTGCTCAGGAGAGCAGGTTCTCTTGCCACAGGGCAGTAATTAGATGGGTCACACACGTGTGATGTCCCATAAGGCAAATCCATCAGGATCTCCTCTAAGCCCTCCTCCATCCTGGCATTATGAAAATTTCCATCTTTAATATCTCTGCAGCTGGCAAATGTCACGTGAGGCCAAGTTTTAGCCCCCAAAAGTTGAGTAATTTGTACGGCAGTACTGATAAGTCAACTGCTCTGCCCTCTCTGCTCCTGCCATCCATCTGGCAGAGCATCTCCAACGAGGGGCCTCAGCATCCCACCTATGCAACCACTGCCCAAACGCATCCCAAAAGGTTGTCTCCAAAACACTAATGGCTTCGCACCGGGCTCGTGCAGCCCTGCTCTACAGCGCTCACCCACGGCAGAACGCTGCAATCCTTTCTGTATCAAAAAACCCCAAACAAAACTATTTTAAATAATTGATTTCAGGCATCTATTTTGGAATGTTTCCCAATGTCTCCTTCCTGCAAGTCCCTACTAAAAGAGGGTCCAGAGAGCTCGTGGGGGACGTGCGCCTTCCAGGCTCACAGGATCGGGCTCCAATTAAGCGCAATGCTCTCCAGATTCAGTTCCCATTATTGTCTTGCTTTGGCATGACCAGTTGGAGAACTTGAATTGGAAAGGTCCCAGAATCTGCAGTCTCCTAAAATATTTTCAACAACGCTGAGAGCAATTTTCCTTAGAGCGTGTAAGGATTTCAGCAGAGGACCCAACTTTCCCAGAGGAATGATCCAATTACAGGGACTGGATGCTCTTGTCAATCTCTCCCTCAGGGACGTGGAAAATCAAAATTATGATTTATTTTTTTTAATGCGACACTGAGCGTAAAAGGCAGAAATCTAAACCGTGCCGTTATCTCCCCAGGCACCCCCCCCCCCGCTCCCTCTGCCTGATACTGTCAGCTAAAAATACCGACTTGTTTCAGGCAGAACCTCCTTAAATTCCGCTCTAATGACAGCGCCGGCAGGACCCGGCCCTCGGCGCGATGCTGAATTATGACTTTTTAATGGTGACCTTTGCATGTAAAAATGGAGTCAAAATGACTCCAGCTAATGCAATGAGAGAAGTGCAGCTCTGAACCCAGGGCTTTGCATTCGGTGACAAAGGTGGGGAAAGGCAGCAGAAGTCCCCCAAAAGGTAGAGCTGGTGGCAGCGGGGGGCACGGGAGGGCGGGGAAGCCATGAGATGCTGCTGGAGATGTCCCCGAGATGCTGGGCACAGCGCACGGTGACTGGGGCAGGACAGGACCCTGACGGGCTCGTTTGCACCTTGACACCCTACAGCTCTTCTGCTTCCCACGTCATCCCTTGGTGTGCACCCCGTAGGGGTGTCAGGGCGCAGGGGCATCAGGGTGCAGGGGAGTTGGGGTGCAGGGAAGTTGGGGTGCAGGAGCATTGGGGTGCAGGGGCATTGGAGTGCAGGGGTGTTGGGGTGCAGGGAAGTTGGGGTGCAGGAGCATTGGGGTGCAGGGGAGTTGGGGTGCAGGGGAGTTGGGGTGCAGGGAGTTGAGGTGCATGGGTGCCAGGGTGCAAGGGTGTTGGGGTGTAGGGGCATCAGGGTGCAGGTGTGTTGGGATGCAGGGGTGTCGGGGTGCAGTGGCATCAGGGTGCAGGATGTTGGGGTGCAGGGGTGTCAGGGTACAGTCTGCCACTTCCCTAGTGTGCCGGGTGCATTGTGCAATGAAGAAGGAGCTGCCTTTGTGCAGCGGGGCAGCAGGGGGGCCTTTGTCCCCGCGGGGCTGCTGAGATCAAGGGGTGGGCAGGGGGATCTGCAGCAGCCACGCGCCGCCCGCTCCCCCTTAGAAGTTGTTGTTGCTATGGGGTCTATTGTTGCTGGCGTTCCCCTGGCGCTTTACATCCTGCCCCTTGCTTTTTCACGGAGCAAACAATAATGCAAACTATTTTTTCTCCTAGAGTTGCCTTTTCACATTTATTCCACTCCCCCCGCCACCCCCCCTCTTGCAACCTGAGTGAGAACTCTAAAGAGCTGCACAATTCCTCAAGAGATTTTTTTCCACCACATCATTCACCAGGTTATTCTGCCCAAAAAGCCCAGGAAAATCTGCATATCTGGGGGACATTATTAATTACCTGACATGACATCTCTAACTCTTGTGAAGATTCGTCTCTGGCTAATGAAGCTGTCAGGGGCAGGCATGGTGCCGATGCCGCCCTGCCGCGGGCACTGGCCCGCTTCCAGCACAGCGCCTGCCATTCCCAAGCAACCCAACCCATCAATCCCAAGGGAGCAGAGGAGCGGGATCCAGCCCTGACACCTCCTGGCATCACCACGTCACATCAACCTTCCAGGCTTGTCTGGACCTCCTGGGCAGAAAACTGACTGAAAAACAAAACCCTTTGGCATCATCTATTAATTCCTTGAGGTCGTACTTGCAACGGGAGCAACCAAAGAGCCTCCCAGGGTACAGCCTCGTATCTGTACAGATGCCCTAAGTGTTTCCACAGGGCGCTGGAGGCTGGAATAAATGTAATATTTTGTCAGCAACAGAAGCAGGATCCTTGCTGCCCATCCCATAGGCAGAGGGTGGGCAGGATCCCCAGGGTAGGGGCAGGTCCAACATCAGCACACCTGTTATTTCCAGAGCCCTGTGGCCAGGTTGTGCACCCAGCACCTTTCCAGCAGTGGGGACACATCCTGGGGAGCTAGGACGTTCCTGCCATCAGCACTGCTCCCGGGAAGCCTCCCCCTGGCCATGCCCAGCCTCCCACCCCAGTGGGATGCTGCTGAGCTCCTCTGGGACCCAGCTTCCGTGAAACCCATCGTAAGGGATAAATGGGAGCGACTCCCCGTGACGGAAGATGATCTTTCCTGGTGGTACAGACTGGTCTGTCTCAGCTAAGAATTAAGTTGTATAATTGCACAAATGGAAAGTGATATTCGTGTTTAAATAAATTATTCTGTTGGTTTAAAAACGTCTAATGACGAGGAGCAAGGGGGCTGTTGAGTCGGCGTGCCAGACCGTCTGCCTCGCGATGACAAACGTTTTAATTAAAATAATTATAATTAAATGGATGTCAAAAAAATGTTTCAGTTCGAAACGCACTTCACAACCTCGCATCACATCCTATCAGGCGACAGACCACATGACAAAACAGAAAATAAACTTGAGACCTTTAGGCAAATTTTCCTCAAAGAGGCAGTGGCGAGTCCCTGGCCACCTGAGGTGGGTGGTGCAGTGGGGCCAGCTGCCCCCAGCACCCAGACAAAAGCCACTCTTAGGGCTTTAATAAGACTCAGATAATGTGTATGTAGAGAACTTCACCTTGTCTAGTTCTTTGTAAACATCATAGAATCATTGTGGTTGAAAAAGACCTTTAAGGTCATCGAGTCCAACCGTTGCCCCAGCACTGCCAGGGCACCACTGACCCATGGCCCTCAGCACCACAGCTCCATGGGGGGCTTGGAAACCCCTCC
>JANIJG010008382.1:47587-59195 GCA_024611175.1 Megaceryle torquata | reverse complement strand
TGAATCTCATGAGGTTCACCTGGGCCCACCTCTCCAGCTTGTCCAGGTCCCTCTGGATGACATCCCATCCCTCTGGTACTTTTTTTCTATGTGTTTCAAAGCTTACAATGTTTTTTCCAGTTTTAGAATCTTTAAGATTTCACTTATGTGCTTTTTATTTATCTACTTATTATCAGTAATTCTGAAGTCTGAAGGTGCTCAGCATATCCAGATTCCATAAACTTCAACCACTGGAGTCAGTTTCTCAACATTCGTAACAAATGGAGTATTTATATTCTACTGTTCTCTCGCTCTGGTGTATTAAGCATTTTGACTCAGTTTTTATTTATTTATTTTTTAAATTTTCTTTTAGGAAATGCTTCACAGATTGGGTGGGATTGAAAATCTAGCTCAGGTAGAATTCCTTATAATATTTTTCTCCATTATGTTATATGTCAATTTATTATGATTAGAATGAAATACACTGTAAAAAGCAGTGTACAGAAATTCTTGGTTTATGGAAAGAAGTGAGTCTATTCCTCTGTTGGCACATAAACAGTTGGTGTGTTTTTTCAGTAGTGTCCTTACAATCTGGCAGCACGAACCCAGGACTTTCAGTTAGGTGGCTTAACAAATGCCTCCTGAAGTGGGAGAAGGATTAAAGAAGTCAGCGCCATTGGTTCAATCAAAAGAAACTGTAGATTTTTGAAGAAAGACAAGTTAAGTTATCCTGAAGTGTAGTGAGAGATTTTTTTAAATGTAAAAGCATAGTGACAGACTATTGAACAGGTTTACACTTGGCAACTATGCTACTTTGCATAACAAAACATTACTGATAGCTGACTGCTGTATTATTGCTGTTCTGTGTTAATACTGCTTTACTCCTGGATATTTAATACCTGTTCATCAGTGCCAGTTTAGCAGTAAGGTATCACATACTTGAAATGTCTTTGAAACTGCTGGGAGTTTTCTTTCTAGAAAAAAAAAAAAAAAAAAAAAAAGTATCTTTCTAGTATGCAGTTATCATTCATTAATATTTATGGAGCCAGGTGCATTTCAAAGACCCAATAGTGTGCTTTGAGCCTTTTGGTCAGATAATCACTTGTTTTAAACATTCTTAAAGATGCAGGAGTTACAGATTATTAGATTCTAATGGATGTGCTTCCCACAGGAACTGCTTGGCATTTCCCGATGTTGCACATCATTAATGCTTAGCTGTACTTTTTGAGGAGCTTGCAAAGTTCAGTGGCCTGTTAAGACCTTTGCAACATCTTCAAGTGGAGTCAGCAGCAGCAGGAATCCAAATCCTGTATGACTGATAATATTTTTTACTATGTATATGTTGCTGGCATAGAGAATTTTGAAAGAGATACATGAGATAAAAATTTTAATATTTCTGACCTTCTGGGGAACTCAATCTTTGTAATCCTTTGCAGCAAGATAGAATTGTTAAGTAGGTTTCCAGTACTGTGAAATGCAGTTTGAAAGAATTTATAGCTGAGACTTTCAACAGTCTCTTAGAAATTTGGAAGGTGACAGTAATTTCAAGGTGAATATGCATCCAAATCTGCTTGCCAAATCACTAGTCTAAAGTCCTCTATTAGGCTTCTATACAGTAGTAAAGACATATTTTTAATTTTTTTGGGAAGTTTCAGATAAAAAACTTATTCTCATTTTAAAGTGTTTTGGGGTGCTTTAGTAGAAAACACAAAATTATTATTACCAATATTATTTTTCATAGGAGTGTCCTTCTTGTGTGAGTTTTCTTTCTAAATGATGTGCTTCTCCTGTAGTTCCAGAAAACTCTCATCAGCCTCTAGTGGATAGAAGTAGGGTCTCTGTATTTGATAGACTTCAGTGGATTTTACACTTGCTTTTTGAATTCTTATACTTTCAAGATTTCTTCTGTCCCCTGACAAGTTTTGCAGCAGAAGTATTCAGGAGAGGGCAGACTTACTTTTTCTTTTTTGTGAAACAAAGACACCACCTACAGACTATTTCTGTGCATAACACTCTAGGTTTATGAATTCTTGAAACTTTATTTTTAATAGTGTCCTTTATTTCCCCCTCCTCCTATTTGTAGTATATGGAAACAGTAACAAATGGCTATCTTGACTACGGAGAAGAGCAACATAATGTAGACAAATTGGTCAACATGACATGTAAGTGTTGTAGCTGATAACAGAAATTATAATGGCACTTAGAACTTTTGCCTGGAGAGGCAAAATGCACAAATGCACTTTGTGAGGCTTAAAAGGTTTAAAGTACTTGAGATGGTTGTTAAGTAAGGCATTCCTAGGTTCTTTGTAGGCATCATCACACGTGTAAAAACTGAAATTGCTGTGGAAAAGCGCAGCATCTTTTATGTTATGTTTTTTTACATAAGTAATACTTTAAAAAGTACTGAAATAACAGAGTAAAATGAACTAGTCAAGGTTCAAAGAACTTATCCAGTGTTTTGCTTTATTATCTGATTAGTAAAATGAAAAATGTTAAGTGGTAAATCTTCCTTTGTTCCATAGACATTTTCCAAAAGCTTGCTGCCGTTAAAGATCAAAGAGAATGGGTTATAGCAAGTGGAGCACATAAAGTAAGTGCTTTATAAAACTCCAAATTATAACCAGTTATTTAGTTAATTGAATGACTTATGCTTTTCAGCTTTGATCTAGGAGGGAGTAAATTCCTTACCTTGTCAAGCTTGTAAAGTAAGATAAACTCTGTTTTGTGTTTTACAAATGTATTAGTAGTATCATAAAAAAGATTTCTTGTATATAAGTTAATTGGCCTGATGTACAGTTATTGATTCTTTCAGATAAGTCTTAAATGTTCTGAAGTAATTTGTATAAGAACTAGTATTCATTTTTACACTGTCCTGAACTACATGTTACTATGATGCAAATGGTTTTCTGTAATTTTTAATATAAATATATTTTTATTTTTTTATATAAATTTCTGCTATACTTTTTCACTTGCAAAGTATTCTGTGTCTAATGTAATGGAGTCAACATAGTGACAATCTGGACATCCCTTTCCTATGCGTTACCATCAATCTAAGGACCTATACTTAATCATTGCTGATTTGTGGCCAAAATGAGAAACGGTAGAGATCAAGATCAGTATAAATGGTGCTTCATGATTCTATTATGCTGCAGTAAAACATTGGCAATTGTGATCAGACAGTATTGGACAACATTTTTAGTGAATCTAGAAAAATATGAAGTTTACTTTTATATAAATCATTAACAGAATATATGCAGGGCCTTAAAATACTTTCTGCATTGTTTAAATGTAAGCTGAAAATTAAATTTTTGCTTCAGGAGGCCTTAATTTTACCCAGGAACAGATTTTTACAATGGTATATTAAGTTGGACAGGTGCTTTAGAAGTCAAAATGCTAATTGCAATTTGAGAAGAAACGTCTTTGCTTGTCCTGAGTGTTTTCTAAGACTTGAAGTGTGTATTTAAGTGTACTTAAAATCTACTTTAAATGTACTGAAGACGTTAAGTGTCTTGTGTAAGGATGTGGTATCTTAATTTTAACTTTTCAGTAAATAATTATATGTGTGTTTAAGCCATAAGAGAAAAACAATAGAATTTATTTATCTTGTTTCACATTTCATTTTCCAGACTTTAGTAAATTTGTTATCAGCTAGAGACAGCAGTGTGCTTTTGGGTGCTCTCCTTGCTCTGACCAGCTTAGCAGAAAGGTAGGTTCAGAGTTATGTGCTGTGGTTCACAATAAGTACTTGGAAGATATCACTTGGCACAATGTTAAAACTGCTGTTTTTGAGGAAGATGACTTTTTTTTTTCCAAAAGGAGGCCTTGTTCTGTGGGGGGGTGTCTAGGAAGTGTGCTTAATTTTATATCGAAGCAGTAAAAACTAAGTAGAAGCTTTGGTCCTTGAAGCAGACATCTTGCTTGTTTGAGGAACTCTGAAAGACTGGAGTCAGAATTTCTCTTTGCAATCCCTATGTAGGATTCTGGGATTCTTACCGAGTTCCTACGTGGAAAAATAATTTGTGCTGAGCTTAACATAGAAGTAGCTTGTAATAGGCAGCAATAATATGGTTCAGTGTGTAGTAAATAGTGAATGCATACACTCAAACCCATGTATATGTATCCTCTCTTCACTAATGACCGTTTTAAATGAAGATAAAACTTTTTTTTTTTACCCTGATCTGGAGAGGAAAAAAAGGAAGAGAAAGCATCTTTCATCTTTAATAGTTTGATAGAAGAAAAGGTGCTTCTACATTTATTGTTCTACTGATGTCCAGACTTTTATAACAATTTTGTCTTCTAAATGAAAAATTATTAGGAAAATTATAAAACTGAAGAGAACAGATACAATTCCTTGAGATCACTAGAATTTTATTTATGAAGATTTCTCTGGATTTTCACTTTTTCCAAAATTTTTTCATCCTATTTCAGTTTATTTTTTTTTAAATATCAGTATTAATTTAAAAGGTGTTATACATATATTTTCTACTTCCACTTCCTTTACAGAATTAAATGGGTTACATTGGGACTGGGCAAGAAAGTGTTTGGTGTATATTACAAATATTAATGGAAATAGTAGTTGATTCTAAAAATGTACCTCATTTGCTTAATTTCTAGTATGAAACAAATGAAATACATTTTTGTCTTTACTTTTATGCATTAACATTTACTTTTTTTTCATAGTGAGAAAATTGGAAATTGTTGCACTATCACTCTTGACCCAACATACATTTGTAGCTTCAAATCTTTATATGCACAATATAATGTTATTACTTAAGACTTGAGGGGGAAGAAAAAAAAAAAAAAAAGTTGGTCAAATGCATAAGGAGGGAGGATAAAAAGCAATGTGTTGTTTTTTTTTCATATAATTTTATTTTATATAAATGCCAGGAATAATCAATTTGTAGCCCAGAATGTAGGGAGAAGATAAGTGAGCTCACCATTGTTGAGAACTTGCTGGTGATATTACAGGAATACGATTTGCTTTCTAAAAGGTGAGATTTTTGCTTGTAGATTAATTTTGTTAAAATATATTTTGACTTTTTCATTTAGGGTCATGTTTATTTAGAGGAATTAGAGAATATACTACTTTAATATACTCAAGATAAAGCTCTCTGTTTTTTTCAGTCAGATACTGACACAACAAAACCTTTTCTAGTAGTTTTGTTATAAGCTGTCTCCTTTCCACTGATGGCCCACAGCGCAGTTTATGTTACCATAAAATGACAGCAATTGCTTTTCTTGGTGCATCTCCAATTTGCTCCTGACAGACCTGAGTGATTAGATGGAAAGTGCGATGAACTCTGACAGTTCCTGGGATGACCAGTATAAACTAGTGGAAAATTGCAGACATACATCTGTTGTAGTTTATGCTAGAGGTTGAGTCAGACCTCAACCCCCCATCCCCTCCATCAGAAAATCATAAAGGTTCTTTAAACGTCCTTTCATCTCAGCTAAGATTGATAGCTGAGCACAGTATATCTGCATTTCAGCAAGAAACCAAAGGACTTTCAAATTTGATAATGTGTCACTTAGACTTTCACATTTAAAATTCTGAAGAAATTTTTTTAGATTTCATGCTTCATCATTTTACACATGTAAATTCTTTTACATATGACTCAAGATAAAGAAAATAATATACCAAAAGATTGTATTTACTTTCTGTATTTTAAATTTTCTAGATTCCATGTAAGCCAAAAGTGTTTTATAAAAACTGGAACTTGAATGTAGACACAAAACTAATGAAGTTCAGTTCTAGTTAGAATAATTTTAAATTCAAATAAGAATTTGAACTCATATGATTCATCAAACAGAAATGCATCTTTTTGCTTCAAGTGGAAATGGAAATTCCTAACCATGTTTTCTATGGAAAGTCCACTTTAATTGAAGTTAATGAAAACCTTGTATAAACCTTTTAAATTATCAATCCCTTTTCTAAACTTAACATTCAAATATTATTGGAGAAGGATCACAGCTATTTGTGGAGTTACTCTAATTCCACAGAGGGATTTCCCAAGTTCATGCAGTCAGTACTACTAGTAGTACTAATGCCATGACCAAGGAGGTGGTACCATGGATGACTGCAGCCACCTGGCCACCTCCATCCTGGCTGATTGTGCTTGGCTGCCTATGCTAACAGTAAAACTCAATGCAGTTTTATCCCTTGTGAAAATTTGTACCACCTTCTTTTTTTAAACAGTGACTTTAAGTAGTTTACAGTGACTTTAAATATTTTTCTTCAACAATTTAAAAAAGTTTTATATTTTTTTTATATGTTCTTTCTTAAACATTTACTGTGGTGGTTTTTTTATCCCTTTGCTGACTGACAATACAAAGTAATGATGGAGTTATTGTTAAATTTTCTTGCCTTTTTTTTTTTTTAGGCTCACAGCAGAGTTGCTACGTCTCCTCTGTGCAGAGTCACAAGTCAAAGAGCAAGTAAAAATGTATGAAGGCATTCCAGTTTTGCTCAGTTTACTCCATTCTGATCATATCAAACTTCTGTGGAGTGTAGTTTGGATTCTGGTACAGGTTTGTGAAGATCCTGAGACTAGTGTGGAAATCCGGACTTGGGGTGGAATCAAGCAGCTCCTTCATATATTACAGGGGTATGTTTTCAGTCCTCCATATTATGGCAGTAATATGAGACTCATATTTTAAGATATATTTGGCTTGTTTTATCAAATAATATCTTCATTATGTTCAGCTGTATGTGATATCTGCAGAAATAAAAAATTATTTAGGACATAATGAGTAAGCAGTATTTTTTTCAGCTATGCAAATTGCATTATTAGCTGAAATTCCTTTTCATACTTTCACTTTATAACTAAATAATGAATAAGTTAGACGTATGCCATTATTGTCTACTTAGTTTTCCTGTTGAGGGAACACCCATTTAGTAAGCTACAATTGTGAATATAATTGATGAATGCAGTGAAGGAATTTTCTGTTTAAAGGTTTGTTTGCTTTTTCAAAGTGTATTAGTTAATTTAGCAAAAAAATACACATTTTCAGAACTTGAGAAATTGTTAACAGAGACATACTAAGCCTTTTTTTTTTTACACTGCAGTTTGATTTTCTTTTTTCTTTCAGGGAAAGAAATCTTGTTTCTGATCGCTCCTCAGTTGGAAGTTTATCAAGTGCAAATGCATCAGGGAGAATCCAACGTCTTCACTTGTTGGATGATTTGAGTCCTGATGAGATGCAAGAAAATATTTTCTCACTTCAAGCAGGTTGGTTTATAAGGCCTGATCATCTGTTATATGCTTACTTACACTTGCACACAAGGATTCAAAATATTTCAAAATGGAAATTGTAAACTTTTATAGCTGGTTTAGGAAGTAGGAGCATCAAGTCAGACGTGTTTATTTCTAAATGTGCAATACCAGCATGTATTTTTAAAAAGCACCCTTTTTTTAGAAAGATTTTTATGTTACATGTTTTTTTTTTTTTTAGAAGTATTAAGTACATGGGAATCATATATATTTCTTCCATCTATAAAAACATCTCAAAGATTGATATATGTTTTATATATATATATATATATCATTCTGGGTTTAGCCTGAAAATTTTTTATTTGATTATAACCTTCCTTTTATTCAAATTTACTATGGTAGGTCAATCATGAATTGATTATAATGGACCTCTTTCAAAGTGGTATTTTAAAAACTACCAGTGAGATGATGATTTCTTAGTAGTTAAGGAGAGAATCCTTTTCAGAGAAGATTTATCAGTAGCACATTAACTATCCATGCTGAAATGCCTTCTGGAGAATCATGTCTTTATCCAGAACTACAGAAGGACAATGAAAAATGTCCTTACTAGGACTATGAGGCCTTGCAGGGATCTGGACAGGCTGGATCAATGGGCCAATGCCAAGTGTATGAGGTTCAACAAAATGCAGGCAATGCAACAACAACCCCAAGCAATGCTACAGGCTTAGGGACAAGTGGCTGGAAAGCTGCCCAGTGGAAAAGTACCTGGGGGGGTTGGTTGACAGCTGGCTGAATATGAGCCAGCAGTGTGGCCAGGTGGCCAAGAAAAGGCCAACAGCATCCTGGCTTGCATCAGAAATACTGTGGACAGCAGGATTAGGGAAGTGATTATGCCCCTGTACTCAGCACTGTTGAGGCTGCATCTCAAATACTATGTTCAGTTTTGGTCCTCTCAGTACAAGAAGGACATTGAGGTGCTGGAGCATGTCCGAAGAAGGGCAACAAAGCTGGTGAGAATAAGTCCTGTGAGAAGCATCTGAGGGAACTGGGGTTGTTTAGTCTGGAGAAAGGGAGGCTGAGGGGAGACCTTATCTCTCTCTACAACTACCTGAAAGGAGGCTGTAGCAAAGTAGGGATTCTATTGCTTCTCCCATATAACAAGTGATAGGACAAGAGGAAATGGCCTCAAGTTGTGCCAGAGGAGGTTTAGATTAGATGTTAAGAAAAGCTTTTTCAGAGTTGTCAAGTACTGGAACAGACTGCCTAGGG
Organism: Megaceryle torquata; assembly: GCA_024611175.1. Taxonomy (NCBI): domain Eukaryota; kingdom Metazoa; phylum Chordata; class Aves; order Coraciiformes; family Cerylidae; genus Megaceryle; species Megaceryle torquata. The sequence goes on along the minus strand of JANIJG010008382.1, from coordinate 50,736 downwards.
CAGTGGATGAGGTTCCTCCTCTGTTTAAATACCTCTGTTCCTGGAGGTATTTAAAAATCAGGTAAATGAGGTGCTTAGGGACATGGTTTAGTGGTGGGCTTGGCAGTGAACAGTTGGAGTCGATGATCTTCAAGGTGTTTTTTAACCTTAATGATTCTATGACCTTCTTGATAGCTGTAACATAATGCGTAAGTGTTTTTGAGTACTCTATCATGAATGTTACCTCTGAAGAGCCGGTAATGTGAAATAAATCGCAGTACTAAAAGTATTGCCAATGTGCAGTGTATTCCTGTGTTACTTCTTAGGAGTCCTTAAGGAAAGCAGGAGTAAGCACTGAAATTGCAGAGGTCTTTTTGAGTTCTGACAGGGTACTTGTTTGTTTTTTTTTTTTAGCCTTCTGTATTGGGTGTTGGTTTTACTAACAGGGGGCCTGCTGAGGTGGTCTCTGCATTGAAGAGGTGAGGTATTGCCTTGTGCTGGACACAGCTAGTTCCAGCTGGCTCCACAACAGACCCACTGGGGACCAAAGAGAAGCCCATAAGCAAAGCTGGTGGTACATCTGTGGAAACATAGTTAAGAAAGGGCAGAAATGCTGGGTGAGCAGAGGAGGAGGAGCAAAACCGAAAGAAACAGCATCATGAACAAGGTCAGAATATGAGAAAGGGGAGGAGGTGCTTGAGGTGCTTTAGGTGCCAGAGCAGAGATTCCCCTGAAGCCCATGGGAGAGACCTCTGGTGGAGCAGGTATTCACTCTCAGCATGTGTTGAGGACCCATGCTGGTGCAGAGGAAAAGTACAAAGAGAAAGGAACATCAGAGTGCTACTGTTATCTACTGACTGTAATCCTCATCAACCAGATCCAGATAGAGGAGTTGGTAGTGAATAACTGAAGATGAGTCTGGGTCAAAAACCAACAGGGTGAGGGACAAGGTTTTGTTTCAATTATTTGTCTTTTTTCTTTCTTTTTTTTTTAATATCAAAATCTATTTTAATTGGCAATAAATTAAATTAATTTTCCTCAACTCAAGTTTGGTTTTCCTGTGATGGTAACTGGTAAGCAATCTCCTTGTCTTTATCTTCACCTATGAGCTTTTCCATCCTATTTTCTCCCTCTGTCCTGTGAAGGGGAGTGAATGGTCTACTGAATGTGCAGCTGGATGGGCATTTGGCCCATAGGTAAGGTTAACCTACCACGCTATCTGAGTAACTTTATGAATCTAGCCCTAAATGTTACATCTGAATTTTTAATCTAGCTTGTTGTGCTGCAATTACTGAACTGGTGCTCAATGAGACTAATGCTTACCAAGTTGTACAGGTAAGAAGACTTCATTCAGTTAAGTAAGGCATTATAGTTTATAATTTGATGCAATTGTTGTTATTTGTCACTATCATTTAATTAACAAAAAAATACATGTTTCTGTAACTTTAATATGTCAGAGTTTTTTTTATACATTTACATACATAGACATAAACAACTAGATACAGATATTGGTATATTTGTGTCTATGAGAATAAACAACTTTATTCAGACCATGTTTATTTTGGTCGGCATCATTTGCCATATGCTTGTGCCATATTCAATATAGGATAGCAAATAAGATTAATCACAGAATTAACTGAGAAATTAAAATTCTCAATTACATGAAATTTATTAAAACAAACTTTGTGCAACTTAATTTGAGTACGTTGTTGTTTCAGAAATAATTTGTCTTTTCCTCAGAGTTTGGTATTTCTGAGACTGCATTTTTCAAACTGCATTTAAAAATGTAAAATTTAAATCATCTGGAGTCTATGCTTCTGAAAACCATTCTTAAAATCCCTGGTATTTATTCCAGAAATAGTCAAAGACACAAATGTTTAGGACATTAATACCAGCTAAAAGCTGAGTGAGCTCTTATGTTAAGTCATACATTAAGTCAGTGATCAGAGTCTTTAAGTTATCTTAAAACAAAACTAAAGATATTCCTTGAAGAATTGAGAGGGGAAAAAAGAGCCTTAAATATGACTGGGAAAGAAGTTCATGTATATTTCAAGACTGTTAAGAAGAAAGGAATGGAAGTGAGTCTAGAAATTTTTTTTTTCTCTGTATTTTAAGCACTAAAATAGTCAATAAACCATACTGATTTAAATGACTTTGAACAATATGCATACATTTTAGGCTGAGTCAGGTTTCATCAGAATAAAATATCACTTAAATTGGATATGGTTTAAAAACAGTATAATTCCTGGAGGACCTGGGAAATAAAAGGTTGATTTTAACAAAGAGTTTTTCTGCGTTGCTGTAGCAATACATGATAATTCTGGTGTCAGTAAATTGCTTAAAAATTGATGGGACAATGTGCAGGGTGGGAGAAGGTGTTTCAAATCTAACTTCTTCCCCCACTCATTCTGTTAAAAGACAATGATTTCTCCCTTTGTCAAAACACCAGCAAGTGTCCCCCATTCAGATCAGAAAATTGTTCAAGCGTGTTCATTTCAACTGGAGTTCCAGACTACTTTCTTCATTTTAAATCCTACTTCTTTCTCTGTGCTAATATAATCTTGAAAGTTGCATGGTGAACAAGTTGAAGGAACTTGGGTTAAATACAGATAGAGGAAGATATACAGCTGAGTTATGTGCTGAAAAAGTCAATCTAAGTGAGGTCTAAGGGTTTATCTCATTCAACAGCAAAAGACTTTTGGTTTAGGCAGTTAAGAACCATTCACTCTGCTATAGTTGCCCTTTACCTGTCCATCCTGTGTCCTTGTCTCAATTTACAGCTTCAGTAGCAGATTGCAGCAATTCTGGTAGCAGGCCAGAATGTGTTCATGACTCAGTGTCTTCACTGCATGACTTAAAACCTTAGCTCAACTCTGCCTTCATGAACAGTTTAAGAAAATATGAACTGCAGCAGAGCCTCTGCAGAGCTGACGCATTACTCCCTTCAACTCTGCTAGAGAGGAGAGTAGGCTCCAACAAGGAGCTTGTCAAGGTAACTGGGAACAGTACTCTAAATCTACCACTGCCCATCTACCAAACCAGCATGATGGATGCATTAATGGAAGACAGAAGGTTACATGAAAATGGAAGCTGAAATAGAGAATGGTTTTTACAAACTCTACTGGAGGCACAGACATACTCTACAGGCTATTGATTCTGGTGTTTTTCCT
>JANIJG010008382.1:34044-47487 GCA_024611175.1 Megaceryle torquata | reverse complement strand
TTCTGAAAATACTGTTTTATTAATTTGAAAACATCTGCTTTGCCTTTCTTGCACCAGGACTCAAGTCTTCTCTTTCCCACACCTGTGTTCATGCCCCATACTTTTATGATGGGGTATTTTTTTCATTCCTGAAAATTCCATATATCCAGATGGTGATAGGAGAGCTGTTGCTGCTGCAATTTCTTTCACCTCTAGGTATAGAAACATTACTTCGTTATTTGTTCACAAGCTCTCTTTGTGCTATCAGTTTAAGTGTAACAAGGATTTAATTCTTATGTGCATCTGAGGAATTTGAGCTTATAGTTTAGGTGTACAGTAGGATGTTGAGAATTTAACAATTGGAAGTAGCTTTGGATTGATCTAAAGTAGTATTGTATTTTATTTGTGCTTTTTATTCAAAGGAATGCTATTAATATTGACTTTTCTCTGTTTTCAGGCAAATGGAATATATACAATAGCAAAGCTGATTTTACCAAACAAAGAAAGGAATGCTGAAAAAGCTAATTTATTACAGGTAACTCCCTTTGTTGTCACTGCACACTGAAAGCCCCAAATAATCCCTGTGAGTTTTTACAAATTTAAAGTTTATTTTGAAGTGCAGTAAAAAAAAATGTCTTTCTTAAGGGGGGAAACAAAATCCACATAAACAAAACCAAGAATAAGAAATAGCCCAGGAACCAAAAGTTAAATAGTTACTCAATTTCTAGTGTTTTGTTCTGATGTCTTTTGTTTCTGGCACCTCATATTATATAAGTGAACATTTTTCTTGTGATAATCTTTCCTTCACTTTTTCAGGCTCCCTGGCATCAGATCATCTTTTTAGTGTCTTGGTCTTCATTGAAACTCACTGTAGATTTGACACTGTACTCATATCTGTTTCTTTCTAGAGTATTTTACTGTTTCTGTTAAGTAAAAATACAAGAAAATATTGCATGAAGTAGAGCAAATTTAAATGTAGGATAAATCTAGAGCTAATAAGTTTAGAATGGCTCTTGAGTTTATATGTCAATACTCCCATAAATGTATTGGTTTGAGTCAATGAAGGCTAAAACTTATCAGTATTAATTATGTGGTAGATCTTCTCCAGCCTTTGTGAAATGGTGTTGGTGTCTCTCTAAGTTATAGGAAAGTAGTGTTCTGGAATTCAGGGATGAAGAGAACTGCTCCTCCAATTGCCCTTCTGTAGGCAAGTATGAGGAGCTCTTCAACACAGGTGAATGCAGTCAGGGTCCTGCCTCTCACCTGGCTTTGTTCTGGCATAGCCCTACTCTGACATGGCTATGGAGCTACCCAACTATCTAATCAGGTAGACATGCCTGGATAGCAGGGAAGGTATTTCAACCTCAACAAAAAATTCATTGTACTGTTATCTTTCTCATCACACTTCTTCTAGATTAGGATTGGAGTGCAGATTCCATGCAGTAGGTAGTTAAATTATCTTAAGGATGAGGTAAAAAAACTTCTTAGAGGGTCTATGAAACTAAAATGGAGTCTAATAAATTGCAGCATATGCTCAGTACTGTAAGGAGCTTGATTTAAACCCATTGAGACTTTTAGATTCCAACAGAATGTGTTTGGAATAACTCACAAGAGATACTAAGCAACTGTAGTTGGGTTAAACATGAAGCCATGAGAATTAATAATGGACTTAATGATCACATGTGAAAACTAAAACTGTTTCAGGCCAAGGAAGTTTGTTGGTTTTTTTATGAAACCTTGTTCAGATTTTCACACTGCTATCTCTATCATTGCTACTGCTATGCAATACAGTTGCAACTATTGAAATACCCTTTTTGAATTTCACATAGGCATTTTTCTTAGAATTCTCACAATGCTGGTCAGGTTTATTCACTGTTCTACTGTCTGTGTTTTCAACAATGACATTTTTAGCTGCTTTTTACCATACTATCTTACTGATCTTACTCCATTACTTCAAGAGTATCTCTGATATCAGTTATTTATTCTGCAAATGTATCTTATATAAAAATCCATGCCTTATTTGAAGCATATCACAAATGTCAAATACTAATCTCACAATAGTAGTGTTAGAAAGACAAGTATGATTGCTATTTAAAATATCTATTTATCTCATTTTTAGTCTATTAATGTGTCCTATTACTGTTGGGCTTTCTACAGTTAGATCTATGTACAGTATCTAAAATTAAAAACTTTCAAGGTAGCAACTATGGCCCCCCTGGTCTGGGTTATTTTCTACAGCTGTGTTGTGGCTGTGATACTCAGTGCAGTGTTAGATGTTGAAACACACTCTCTTGTTCCTGCGATGGGAGGTTTAGTTTACTTTGGACAAAAAAGAAACAGAGTCTGCTTCTTAGCAGCATTAACATATATTCCTTTTCTGTAAAATTTAAAGTATCCTACTTACTTCAGAAATAGTATTTGGCCTTTATTTTCTTCATTTAATGCATTTTCTGTATGCTGACAGATTTGTTTTTAACACAGGGAGTAATTCTGCAGTTATCACTACGACACAATTAGTATTACTAAATAAGGATTATCACACTGGACCGTAGTAGTGTTTTAGTCACTGATGCAATAAAGTAAATTCTAAATTATGTTCAAGGCATTTACTCTTTGCACTGTTTCAGATATCTATATCCTGTTTCCTTTTGGCTTACTTTATACAGTCATCTTTGTTTGGTCATCTATATATGTGCCATATTATTCACTCTTGATAAATGGAAGTGAGTTGTGTAAAAGCATGTATCCTAACTACCTGCCAGTGGCTGTTTAAAAACTAAGCTTTCTTCAGTAGAGAGCATATCAAAACTCAGGTACATAAAGATAGAATAATGCAAAATGCTATTTTTACTGCATCATTACAAAACCACTGATTACATTTACCATTTTCAGCACTGCAGAAGAGAGCTGGGCTCAAGTCTTGAGCTATCTGCAAAAAAAAAAAAAGATGATTAAGAGTTAGATGCTCTTCATTGTGTACTAGGTTTTTTTTTAGGTTCCTTCCCCCTGCCCCCCAAATGTCCCTGCCTACTTTTAATATACAGGAGGAACTGAATAGATTTTTCTCTTTATTATCAGGTTAATAACATAATCTATCTAGTCATTTAAGTACAAAATTTACCAGTGTACATAGTCAATGGAAATCCTTGATATTTATCAGTGACTTTTCTGTTTGTGCATAAACCTGTCATTATTGTATTTCTTCTGCTGCAGTGTTATGCTTTCAGAGCCCTGAGATTTCTCTTTAGTATGGAAAGAAATCGTCATATTTTTAAAAGGTATGTTCACAGTGTTTTGTGAAACTCCTATAGGATAGCTTTTAAAATTCATCACTCAAATCAGAAAGAGATGTTTTTTAAATATCACTTACTTTCAACAAGCAGAAATAGTAATGGGTGACTTCTGTCCTGGTCACAGCTACAGATTTTGTTCTGCATTGTATCAGTCAATGCCAACCTACAAGACTTAGATGTTCAGTGTGGGGACTTCTATTGTATGCATGCCAGAGGGACCTAGTTCTGCAGGGGCTCCTTCCTCTCCCATGAATCAATATTTTAAATATGTTGAGGACAGAATTAACTCTGTTGGAGATAAACCCTACTTTTATCCTGAAGATTAACAGATGCAAGTTATGGCCCTGGATAAGTAGCAAGTAAATGGGAGCAGCAATTTTTTATTCTGAGCCCTCCTCCCCTTCACATGGGAATGACTTTGTATTAAACTGCTTTACTTAGGAGTGTTGCTGAAAGGTTTGGATCAATAGGAGAAATTCTCCTTCATCAATTATTCTTTTTAACTAGTGAGATGGCAGTTTCACCGGGTTGGCTACAAAGGGCATGTAAAACCTGACTGATCTGTGGGATGAGGACAGTAATCATGCTGCCTAGGAGGTCTGCCTGTCTGTGATTGTTTCTGTATTCTGTGTCATGATAAATTACTAGAATTCTAAATATAACTCTTGTTAGTTTTACTTTGAAAAAGAGGATTTTGTACTGAAAGAGCCCCAGTTTGTAATGAATGTTCATGGTTGGTGTCAAGTTTTAAAAATGACGAATCTGGACTAATATTGCTGTCTTTCATATTTTTCCAAATGCCTGTATTTTCTGTATTTCTACTTCTGCCAGAACTTTAAAAAGAAGCATACCTTCAGTTAAGCATGTCACTAATCAAATATTGCCTGCTATCTGTTAGCTTTAGCATTTCTCCTTCCTTTTCATCTTTTAGACTAAAGCTCTTGGACAAAAATACTAAGATGGGTGTCATGATATCTTTGATGCTGACAAATGTTAATTCTTTCACTTAATGCATTGCAAAAATAAGCTCAGATAAAGTGACAACAAGCATAATAAAAAGTGCTATAAGAAAAAAAAATAGGAAAATTACTGGAAACTCTGGAGGTGCATCAACTTTAAAGAGGCTTATACTTGTTTGAAGAATGGGCATTTATATTAATGCCCAAGCAATGGAGGCTGAAGTCTGACTTTTGAAAGATACTTTAACTCCTGTGAATGTAATATTAGAGATTTAATATCTGAATAGATTATTAAAGAACAACTGTATTATTTAGAAGGTTCTAAAGTAAACTGTGACAGTAAACATTGAAAACTCTCTGCTGTATATTGACAGTTACTGTATACACTGTTTCTAAAATATATCTAAATTTAAACCTTTTTAGACTTTTCCCTGCTGACTTGTTTGAAATCTTCATTGATGTCGGACATTATGTGCGTGATATCTGTGCATATGAAAAATTGGTATCAAACCTAAATTTATTAAAGGTACGTAGCTTTAAGAAGCTGTATTCTTTGCAGAATCGTAGCACAAGGCAGGCATGAAATATAAAATATTTATTTTTCATTTAACTTACAACCAGGTGGATGAATTGAAGCAAATTGCTGAAAGTATTGAGAGCATGAATCAGAATAAGGCACCTACAAAACATATAGGCAATTACGCAATATTAGAGCACCTTGGCAGTGGAGCTTTTGGAAGTGTATATAAGGTAAACTTCACTTTTACAGGTTCCAGGGGAGGCTTCATGAAAAGGGTATAATACCTCTTTTAGGCATTGCTATCCTTTCAATTTCAGTAGGGGAATGCAGGTGAGAGAAGGCCTTTTGGATCTGGGCTTGTTGTTAGTATTTATTGTGATCTTTGTCCTCTCTTGTATTTGTAAGATTGACCAGTGTAGCTCTTAGGTTTCCTGCTTTCCCATTAATTCCTTTCCACAAACAGCATTTCTGCCTATTGCAAAGGCTAATAAATCTGTGTAAACCCACAGAGATTCAAGCATGTTTTATCTGAAAAGCAACACTGAGCACAGATAACATTAGTTAACATCTGCATTGTGGGACTCCATTTTTTGTCTAATCACATCATACACAGAAAAGGCTGTGATTGTAACTTCTGTGAGAGAGGTTTGTACTCTGATAACTAATCTGGTAGTCATAATAATATTCTTTATATCCCCATCCTATATTAATTTTAGAAGGGTTTTGACTTTTTCATAGGTTAGAAAACATAATGGACAAAATCTCCTGGCAATGAAAGAAGTCAATTTACACAATCCAGCATTCGGAAAGGACAAAAAAGACAGAGACAGCAGTGTAAAGAGCATTGTTGCTGAAATAGCGATCATTAAAGAGCAGGTATGTCTCCTGGACTCTAGTTTCATGTATGGCAATTCTGTTGTTAGCATTATTAACTGTGGGTTCTCCTATGGAAAGCTGCCTGGTGGAAAGGACCTGAGGAACAGCTGCCTTAATATGAGCCAGCAGTGTGCCCAGGTGGCCAAGAAGACCAAAAGCATCTTGGCCTGTATCAGAAATATTGTGGCCAGCAGACTAGGGAAGTGAATGTACCCCTGTACTCAGCACTTGTGTTCAGTTTTGGCCCCCTCAGTACAAGAAGGAAGTGTTGGAGTGTGTCTGAAGAAGGGCAATGAAGCTGGTTAAGGTAATGATTTAGTGGTGGACTCGGCAGTGCTTGGCAGTTAACAGTTGGACTTGATAATTTTAAAGGTCTTCTCTAACCTAAATGGTTATATGATTCTGTATAGCAGGGCTTCCAGCTGCTCATCCTATTTTTGTCTGATCAGTGCAATATTGGACACTTTTACCTGAATGCTGCCAATACTGGAAACTTTTTTACTGTGAGGTAACAGTAGTGCAAATGCTTGTTACTAAAGATTCTTACACACAGGTGTAATTGCTTGTCTTGAAAGAGAGTAAATGAAGTTTGAAATATTAAGGGGAGTGGATAGGAATTGTGCTGGATTTTCCACCTAGCTGCTCTAGTAATGGGCAATAGTTCTCTGTGTTTGGGGTAGCAGTGAAGGTCTACTGCACTGCACTTCACAGGCAATTTTGTGGAGTTTGTGGAATCCTTTCTTCCAATGGGTAGCTAAACATAAATACTGTGCTATCAGCTTAACTACTCTAAACATCTACATTTCTTTCCTCGTAGCTTTATCATCCAAATGTTGTACGGTATTATAGAACCTTCTTGGAAAGTAAGTATAAATGCATTGTACCTAATAAAGAAACAGAAATACATAATAAAACCATTTACAGCTCAGAAGGATTGTGTCAAATTTGAGCAATAAATGGTAACATTTTCTGCAAGAACAGCTATAGTTCAGACAGGCTTATTTGAAAAAAAAAAAAGAAAACTAGTGAGAAATAATATTTATATTTGTTTATCAGTGAAACTACATGCAATGTAAACATGGAGAAAGCATGATTCTCATCCTCTTAAGATCCAAAATTTTCAAGTGGAATACTACATAGGGAATAAAGCTGTAGTGACTTGTGGAATGAATTATATAGATTGCTCAGCTATATTTTCATTTTTATAAAGTGTTAGCTACATACACCTGCCTGCTGAGTGATTATCAGCCAGTGAATTCCTTATAGTTGCTGTGATATAAATTGAGGAAAAAAATGGAATAACAAGGAGTAGAACTGCAATCAAAATTTAAAAGTAAAAAATAACAGCCTTTAAAATATATTTTAACCTCAAATACTCTCTTTTCAAATGCCTTCTCTATGAATGTAATGTTCTATTAATTAGTTTTCTTTTACATAGAGGATAGATTGTACATAGTCATGGAGCTCATAGAGGGAGTGCCATTGGGAGAACACTTTCACTCTTTGAAGGAAAAACAGCAACAGTTTACAGAAGAAAGAATATGGCATATATTTATCCAAGTAAGTGCCTCCATTTTTTGTTACCAGGACTTTCCTGCATGTAATTCATAGCACCATTTCTGTTTATTAGGCTAACAAACGTCAAAGTAGTGCTTATTATATCAGGCATGAATATCAGATATAAATTTAATTTTGTGCCTTTGTTTAGGTTGTAGTTAAAAGTCTTTGTAAGGTGTTTTTCTGTTTGTTCTTAAGCTTTGCCTAGCTCTTCGTTATTTGCATAAAGAGAAAAGGATTGTTCATCGAGACCTCACTCCAAACAATGTCATGCTGGGGGATAATGACAAAGTTACAATTAGTAAGTAGAACTACTTTACTTGAAGAGAATTTCCTGTGATGTACAGAAGTAGAATTTATTTGCTGAAACTTTCATGTTTCAGATTACCAGGCATTGGTCACCATACTTGGTAGCTAGCAAATTATCGCATGATTATACTGTTGTGTAAAATAATTGCTGTTGCAAATTTTGTGATCATTGACACCAGATGTCATCAACCATGACTATTTTTTGCAGCTATGTACATCTGATATGACAGAGGAGATGTCTTAGGCCTAAAAAAAGTTATAGTTAGGCAGCAAGGCCTGATTTTCTTTAAATTAGGAAAGCTATCAAGATACACAGAATAGATAGCAAGTGCTTATGAACGTACAAAGTGTAGCAGCCATCTGTTCTATTCCAGTTTTACTATGTAATTGTTTAATATCCAGCAGTTGTTCCCAGTGATCAGCAGCAATGAGGTGCTATTTCTCTAAGCCTATAGTAATGACTGTTCTTGATGTATGCTTCTATAACCTCCACAGCATGGAGGAAGGAGCGTAGGCAGGTTTCAGGATAGGCTTTGAAAGCAGTGTGAACAGTGCAAAGTATCACAACATTTTATTCTTTGACTAAATTAATACAATCTGGTATATACAGCAAGCCTTATAGGCAATTCAGATACTGTAGTTTATAAAGTTCTCAAAAAAGTACTGCATGCTTTCTTACTGCTCATGATACAGAACTAAATAAACAATTTAAATAATGCAGAATTGTTCTACGAAGTCTTTAGGTAAAAATCTACCTCTTATCTTTAAAAATAACAGAGAAATGTAGACATATGCACACACCCAACCACAAAACACTCAGCTATATTAGGCAAATACATTTAGCAACTGTTGTTTTATAGTAAATGTTTATATCTGATGTTGTATGTACTTAAATTAATTCTACTGAATGTAATACTTTAAATTGTATGTGCTTAGAAACTCTGATTTTGAAAGAAGGTGATTTAATGGAGCATTTGTCCCTGAGTGATGAAAAAAAAATCTTCAGAGTCTAATTTTAAAGTATCATACAATTGTATTTTATATCAGCATATTGCCACTGAGGGGCACTCTTGTCTTGATTTAACACCTTCGCCTTAACTGGGTCCAATCTAGATAGAAGGAAGTGTAAATGTGCTTTCAAATGTAAGCTTAAAATTGCCCTTGAAAAGCATTTATATTTCTGTCAAGTACTTACAGGAGTTGAGGAAAATTGGAAGAAATAAAACTCATTTTGATCATTTCTACAGTGATTTGTTCAAACCTATTCCAATATATAAACACTTTATTTAGTACTTTAATTACTGCCAATATAAATTGGGGTTTTTTTATAGGGAACTGAAGACCTTTTATCTATTACCTCTGAATTTACTGAGCCTTGTTGTTTTACAACATTAATGAATTGAAGGATAATTTAGTTTCTTTCCCATGATAGTAAATATGTACAGTATTGGTGCATGCTGTGGTATTATGCCTAATTCATGCAGTCCATGTATGCCAAAGACTGAAGCATTTGTGATCTTTGATAATTCTATCTCACAGTATTTGTGGATGAGTGTACCATCCATCTGAGAATTTCAGGCAGTTCCAGATAAAAGTTAATACAAAAAGTCAGATGAAGGTGGAAGTGTATGCTCAAATATTCAGAAATCTTAATCTTCCTCTGCAGAGGATTTAGCCTGTCAGCTTTTATAAAAGGAGAAGGTCTGCTCTAAGATGAACTCAGAACTGTAGTTCTGTGTTTACAAGCTGCACGGTCATCCTAAAGAGACAGTTCAGTCTTTTAAATCTCAGAACCGTCTAAAACTTTTCTTGATCTAACTAAAGCAATATTCCAATAGTCCTGGTTCTGGCTGGAATAGAGTTAATTTTCTCCAGAGCAGCTGGTATAGTGCTGTGTTTTGGATTCAGGATGAGAGTAATACTGATAGCACATTGATGTTTTAGTTGTTGCTGAGCAGTGCTTACACTGAGTCAAGGACTTCTCAGCTTCTCGTGTGTTCCTAGCCTTCACTGGTAGGGCAGTATAAGGAGTTGGGAGGGAACACAGCTGGGACAGCTGATCCAAACTGGCCAAAGGGATATTCCATACCATATGACATTATGTTCAGCATATAAACTAGGGGTAAAACTGGCCAGGGAGCCACTGCTTGGGAGCAGGCTGGGCATTGGTAGGTGGTGAGCAGTTATTTTTCATTTACATTACTTGTTTTATTTCTTGAGTTTTATTTCTCTCTCTTCTTGTTATTTGCCTTTTCATTACAATTTACTATTATTTTATTTCAATTATTAAACTGCTCTTATTTCAGCCCATGAGTTTTCTCACTTCTACGCTTCCAATAACAAGCAGCTGTGTGGTGCTGAGCTGCCAGCTGGGGTTAAAGCAGACATCTAGCTCTGAACCAGTGTATTGCAACTATGTAATTAAGATACAGCCTCTGATAGTCCAAATTATTTTACTTCATGAAAGAAGCTTGTGTATCTTATTATACTCTTCTTTTTTACTATTCCTTAATCAGTCCTTCTAGAAATAGTAACTCTTGTCAGTCTTTTGCTGTAGGAATCTGCAGGCTGACAATATAACAAAGGCAGCTCTGTAACTAATGTTCTTCAAATATATTGTCTTTAGGGAGGTGCCTTACTTTCAGACTCTCATGGTATATTCTGATTATTTAAAAAAAAAAAAAAAAAGCAATATGCTGGAGCAAAGTGCTTCTATAGGCTAAGAATTTCATTCTGTGCATAGTTATGTAGCAGCCCCAACAGTGAACTGGTTTAAGAAAGTTCTGTGACCCACAGGCACGCATTTCTCATCCATCATGTGTGTGAGAACTGAGCCACACACATTACAAATCACATGAAGACCTCCCATAACAGTTTCTGAGTTTACACTGTTTGAAGAGGAAAGGAGTGCATAGTGTGGGAGACATTCTCACCTTGCTGACAGCACAAGAAAAAAAACCAAAAACCTGCTGAAGAATTATGCTTACTTGTCCTGAATTCATGGAGAAATGTTCTACAGGTGGCCTAGCAGAACTTGCTAGGGAGGGATCTATGCTGAAAGGTACTGAAAATGGGAATTCATAGAGGCAGAGAGCTCTACAACTGGCCTGGCACAATGTAAGATGAAGCTATGAAGGGCCTTTTCTAGACGTGGTCTTTGAATACCATCTCTGTCAGTTTTACTAAAAAAAAAAACCAACTGAGGTGATACGAAAAACTTTTGAGTCTGTGTAGGCAAGCTGTGTTTTCTTAAATACTGTGATTAGACACTTTCCTTATCCAGGTCTTTGTTTATTGTTTTGTTTTTAAACTTATGCAAGATACAAATGGAAGTTCTAAACCCAGGAGGTGCTTCATTCTAATTTGAGGATTATATAACTACCTTTACATTTCCCATGTCATCTTCTACACGTCAATTAAATCTGAATTATCCTGATCTTTTTCAGGGTTTTTTAAATTGTGTGTTGTTGCAAATGGAAGCACATTTATAATCTGATCCTAGCCAGGCTAGTGGTGATACGCAATCTCTGTTTCTGGGTGTAGAGAACTTTAAGCATGCTGTTGTTAAATAGTCTCTGCATCTGCCTCCTCTAGTCATTTGTTCTGTTTAAATTCGATAAGAAAGGGGCCATAACTGCCATCCCTTAGGTTCATACAGCATTTAGTCATAATTGTTTGAGTTGCAAATGCTAGAAAAAAAATGTAAATATTAAATTATGTTTATCTGCACTTTCACAAAACATTTCATTTTAAACTGATAGAAAAGTGTTACTGAAACTATATCTCTGGTCAGATTGAATGTCAGATTTATAATTTCTGTCACAAACACACAAAAAAAGTAGAATTTTAGCCTGAGTGAAAATTGTTTAGTATAGGGTTTTGGAGATTCATTGAACCAGTATTATCTGTGGCTCTCATTTTAATCTGCCCAACCTTTTTATATAAGACATTGAAAAGTTAGAGTTTTCTGAAATGAAAATACATATCTGCCTTTATTGCAGCTATATTTTACTGCAGCTGTATTTTGTTTCTAGGACAGCATATTTCTGCATAGAGCTCCATAGCTGCATCCATTTGTAGGACAAAACAGAACACTCTGTAGATCATCACTTTTCCTCGGTGTTATCTGGTTGCAGCAAGATTTAGATCTTGATGGTCAAAGAGGGCTGTGTGGAGTCACTTTGACACCTCTCAGGTCTGATATCAAGGAGAACTGTGAAGGGTTCCATATGCTTTTTTGGGTGGCATGCTCTGCTTTGTGTCTAATATGCATGATACAATAGCAGCATAAAGGATCTGTGTGGAACTGAAACCTAGGATTATATATCAGCAGGATTCTCATTTTCAGACAACTCACCTATCTTATATAATTCTAATCATTGCAGGCAGCCACGAAGTGTCACAATGGTAAAGCAAGTAAGACTTGAAAGTTAAAAGAGCTGGTGGATGCTGTAAGAAAGCTACCTGTTAATTTTGTAATTCAAAATACTTGGTTGTTGAGTGCACTTTTTAAAAGACCTTGTTGTCTCTTGATTCTGTGCCAAGCCCGGAGAAGCAGTGGCCAGGATGTAAAGTGGACATAACTAGTGTCTGCTGTGTGTCACTACTTTCCAGAGTCACTTGGATCAGTTCTAGTTTTTTGGCAGATTATATAGGTCATTTATCCAGTCTTCAGAACTGCTACTAAGATTGAAGTAAATGCTTGTAGTACTTCATTTTCAAAGCTTCTATAACAGGCTGAGTGGAATTTTCCACTTGTTTACATTCACAATGTAAATCAAAGATTCTGGAAACTATTGGTGTATTAATACCACAACAATCACATCTATTTCTACAAATCTCAATTCTAGATGTGGATTAGTGCTAATGTTCTTAGTGCAGAAGCTAAAAGCTTCACAAAGCTTTTAGATAGTGGACTAAGTTTAGAAAGCATTAACATTAGTACACAGAAAGGAGAATGGTAGAATACCTAGAAAGTATATTTGGGAATGATGAGAAATTAATCCTGTTCCCATTCTATTGATGGAAAAGTAGAATAAGTATGTACTACTGTTAATTAAATAGCCTAAAGTCAAGATATTTTTCAATGCTTTTATGGAAAATAACATCAAAGTTCCATTTTTAACTTCCAAATCACTGCAACTCAGTAAGTTGCTGACAAACTTTCTTGATTACAGTAACGAACTTGCTGAAGAGAAGCAGAGTGATTTTTGTCTCATCCTGCCTGAGCCTTTCAGAGTAGAAGAAGAAAGTATTCAATGGGAGGGAACACAGTGAAAATCTGACCTGAATAGGTCTGAAGTTCATATATGTGCTGAATTTGATACTCTAAACAATGTAAACAAGTGAAAACAAATGAAGAAGGGTGTTTCAGAATCCAAAGGATTATGACTGTATCATTTTGTGCTCTCTTCCTATTTGAGGACTGCCTTGCATGGTTCTTTGACTATTTTTTTAATTAATTAAAAAAAAAAAATCCCGATTCCTGATATACAGAGGAAAAAACCCTCAGGGCTTAATGTTTATAATCAGAGTAGAAGATCTAGTCAAATATAATAATAATGTGGAGATATTATATATACTGAGCTGCTGGGGAAAGTGCTTGTCTAGGCACAGGTTATAGATCCATCAAATGGTGAAATTTAGTTTTTAAACAGACTTGAAAATAATCTTCATCTTCAATGAAGGATGCCAGGATTCCAGCCTTTAGCAAAATTAGCTGTCAAGACATCACATCTGTTGAGGTTGCATAGTAGCTGAAGCACCAATAAATATTACCATGGACATTTTATTTTAGATAATTTGTTTGTTATCTTGGTGTAGCTACCATTGTCCTCAATTTACAAACTCTTATGCATTAGGATGGTAAGTTGTAGTGGTGATATGCTTGTAATTCACATTAACCTGAAAAAATAAAGTAATGTTTGATGGGGTAAAAGTATAACTTTTT
>JANIJG010008382.1:0-11253 GCA_024611175.1 Megaceryle torquata | reverse complement strand
CCTGACAGCCTAAAAAGTCCCTCCCCAGCTTTCCTGTAGGCCCCCTTAAGATACTGGAAGGCCACAATAAGGTCTCCTCAAAGCCTTCTCTTCCTCAGACTGAACAATCCCAATCTCTCAGTCTGTCCTCATAGGAAAGCAGCTCTTGCTCCAGCCCTCTAATCATCCTTGTGGCCCTTCTCTGGACACCATGGTTGCTTCAGTTTCTCCCCCAGTTGTATGCAGCTTATTCCTTCTTGTTGACTGCTATGTGACTTTTTGCATAGTTATGTAGATTTGGCTTGAATAATTTAAATTTGGGATTTTAATATTATTTAGTCATTTAAAAATAATAATTTGTAACTTTGTCTTTTTATGCATTAAATTTATCACTAGAATGAAAGATGGTCAAATTCAAGTCAGATCCATTTTTCTGAATAGAGTGTATTTAGAACTTTACTGAGACACAGGTTTTGCCTTATTGAGTTCACCATCTATATGGTAAATTGCAATACTGATGTTTGTTCTAACAGACACATTTAACAGAGAAAAAATGGAATTTCCACAAAGTCCTCTGGTGAATTAGAATCACAGTGAGGAATAAAGGCAGTCTCATTACAGAAATGGTGTTATGTTCTAACAGCATGTTCAACATGTATTCCTCTCTATGGTTATGTAGTAGCAGCAGTAAAATTCAAGGAAAACTTCTAATTAGGTTTCACCCAGGAGTCTGTATCTTTCTTGATCAATTTTATCAGAAATGTGTGACCTCTCTGTCTCTCTTACTTCCCCCCACTGTGAT
The DNA here is from genome assembly GCA_024611175.1 of Megaceryle torquata. NCBI lineage: Eukaryota > Metazoa > Chordata > Aves > Coraciiformes > Cerylidae > Megaceryle > Megaceryle torquata. The sequence continues at coordinate 10,472 of JANIJG010008382.1, read as the reverse complement.
CTGTGTTCTGACTCTGTATTCTGTTAAGATCACTTAATTTTAATTCAGCACAATAGTTTTTCTAAGGAACCTCATCCCCTTTATTTTAAAAATCTGTTTTCTGCACTTTGTACATATCAGCAGCACGCTTCCTAGCAATATACTTTTATCCAGACTGCATCATTAATTTAACCTATGCAGTCTCAGCTCCAAAATGAGGTATTTTACTAAAGATATCAGTAGTATAATCATGAGGTTGATATAGTGGTTCTGGATTCTTAGCTGAAAGGAAAAGAAAAACAGGTAGGTTTTCAAGTTGCTTTTGCAGCTAAAAGGAGTCAAGGTATTTTTATTCTGAATAAATACAGATGCTGAATGGAAAAAAAAAAATCTGACCATATTATGTCATATGACCTTTATTTACTGATAAGACTTAAACCCTAACATCAGAATATCCCTAATAATGTAAATTATTATCATTCAGGTTTATGAAAAGTGATGAGGAGATTAACAGAAGGAAGTAGAATCAGCTCTATACTGACTCAAACCTGAAATCACTGCCTTCCTCCATCTGCTTTAAATGGATCTTTACAATGGAAATTGTAATTTGACTGACTGTTGAGTGTCCATGTGGCATCCCTCACAGGGAATGCTTTACAGTAGTTTTAAGAGGATGAAAATGATTCAGTGCTCATTTCAGATTGAGTAAAGTTTGTTTACTTACATTAATATCAAAACATACCAGAAAGCTGGGGAGTGACTTTTATAAAAGCTTCTAGTGATAGGATGAGGGGTAATAGTTTGAAACTGGAAGAGTGTAGATTGGAAATAAGAAGGAAATTCTTCAATCTATGCATGGTGTGACACTGGAACAAGGTTGTCCAGGGAAGTTGTGGATGCTTCATCACTGGACGTGTTCAAATCCAGGTTGGATGGGGCCTTGAGCAACCTGGTTTAGTGGAAGGTATCCCTGCCATGGCAGAGGGGGTCAAACTAGGTCATCTTTAAGGTCCCTTCCAACCCAAACCATTCTATGAAAATCATATCCATTAGCATTCTAAACATAGGAATCTTATTAAAATCTTTCTTATGTCTGAATTACAAGAGAAAATATTTGTTTGTTCTCTAGTCCATTTATTGAAATGTCATCATTGTAAACAATTCTGAATGCTGTAGTTCATTTGTATCCGTTAAGTCTGAAAGCACTGTAACATGAAATGAGTGGAAAAGATGAACAGAATATAAACCACTAGTGTTGTGAGAAGAACTGCAGTAGAAATGGAAAAGCTATCAATTGTACTTCCACTTAAAGATTTTGGCTGGTAAAGGAAATAAATGCAACCTTTTGAATGTAATTGTATGTGCTCTGAGAATATGTTGTATTGGCTAATTAAATATTGGATTTTTTTATAAAATAAGCCTACTTGTAGGTGAATTAGTTAAACACATGTGTGTTGCATTGCTTTTTACTTAGCCCTGAAGTTGTAAAGAGTGAGCCGTATGGAGAGAAGGCTGATGTCTGGGCTGCAGGATGCATCCTTTATCAGATGGCAACTCTGAACCCACCGTTTTACAGCACCAATATGCTCTCCTTGGCAACTAAGGTATTCAGATTTGCAAGATCAACCTAGAAATTACTTCTGCACTGTGTTCACTAGATCCATGAGAATTTATGTTTAAGGTTACAGAGGCATAAACCTCTCTCTGGTCTGATGTGTGAATGAGTGCAGGAGTTCATCATGGAATTGTTACCTTACCATTCTAATTGCAAAAATTGCTTGCAAACATTATTCTATTATTACCTCTCAGACTAGCGTATTTTTATCATTACATTTGGTGATAGGAGCTTTAGATATGTAAAAATTCTTAATGTACTGTAACACTGGATTTTCTATAGCATTGTGTATTACACCATAAGACATGATAATAAATAAAAATAAATAATTGTTTGGGGTTTTTTAAATGGTTCCCTTATTCAGATATTGTAGCCCTTAGATCTACAGTGATTATGTATGTTAATGTGGATACCTGATTAGCATTCAGCATTAGAAGCTGTGTTCTAAGTTTTTTGCAAGTTAGAGCTGATGATGTAATGCCCATCAGGTTGTTCAAGGAACAATACTTATCCTGTGGGATCTTCAAATAAATAATGGAATATTTCTCTTCGATTAACTGTAGTTTATTTATTTTGCAGATAGTAGGGGCTGTGTATGAACCTGTGCCAGAAGGACTGTACTCTGAAAAAGTGTCATGTACCATTAAGAGGTAATTACTCATCCAGTTTTATTTCAATATCCAGCAGAAAAGCTGGTGGTTTTTTTTTTTTTTTTTTTGTATGTTTCCAGCAGTGGTAATGCGACAGTTTGCTCAAATGAACAACTGCCAGTATTTGTCTCTGAATATGAAATATCTTCTGATTTAAAGAAAAATAGATCTCCTTACCCTGCTAATAAAATATGCCAGCACAGTCAGCACATTTATCCAGACAGTATAGACTTCATATTCAGTACTGAAATTTAACAATACCAGTGCTGTAATTAATTCCTTTCCTATGAAATTTTCCTCCCATGAAAATACAGCCTTTTGAGTAATCTTCAAGTACAGAAACATAGAAATATGCTCCACTTCCTTTTAATCCTCTTAGCAGGGTAGCAGAGACAACAAAGCAGAGGTAACACAATAATGGAGGAAAAGATGAGCCTGTATTTGTTCCACTTACTCATGTATTTCTCTTAGCTGTAGCTGTAGCTTCCTGGTGATCATGTAACATGTAAAGTGAAGTACAGAGAGTGAATTGGTGCACTTCTATGAGATTTTGCTCCCTTGTTTTTTCCATTTTAGAAAGAAAAGTTTAGTGGAGAAAAAGTCCACTTAGCACAAAAACGCTTTTTCACTCAGATATTGAATTCCACCTCTAAAAAGCACTTTACTGTACAAAGACTGTAAGGTTTTTATACTATGTTTTATTGTACAAGGTTTATGTTATTTAAAGACCTTGATGGTGACAGACGGCAATGGAGAGGATAGGAACTAATAATAGAATTAACACATATTTAAGAGGTCCTCAAATTAATTTTAATATTTCAAATACAGATGTTTATATCAAGAATAACTGGATCTATTAATTAATTGCTTGCTATTTAAGAATTATATAGTAACCTCAAATGCATCCAGAAAATATCTACCAGTCACATCATATCAGTATTGATGTGTATTGCCTTGTCTTATACATTTTAAACATATCTTTATCAGTGACTTAAAGTTTGGGAGCATCTGGCCTTCTGTATTTCCCATCTTTCCATTCCCAATTATGATAAACTCTGTAATAGGAAGTTTTTATGGGTTTTCCTAAGGCCAGCTATTGGGTTATTTATGACTGTAGATACTGTGGCTGTATTAAGAGGTTCACTGAAAGTCCCATATCATGAGGAGACTGGTTGCTATGGAGGCTAACTGGTTTAAATAGATAATTAAATATGTATTTTCATGAAAATAATAAAAAGTTTTTCTAATGCATAAGAATTTTTCTGCTTATTTTAATAGAACTGAAAAGCAGAAAATGTTTGGGTATTTTTTTTTTTTAATATTGATTATCTTACTGTGGTTTAATCCTTAAATGGACTATTATGTTTAGGTTTTGGCTTATGCTTTGTGAGATATTAAGAAAAAATAAAGAACATTAAAGAAAAGCAGTATGATAAGATTTTAGTTATAGATGAGGAAGCAACAGAAATTAAGAAGCTCTTTCTGAATAATTGAAGCACAATACGTATTCAAAGATGAATGTTGTAAATAGAGAAAAAAATTATTGATATTGATTAGAAAAAAACATTGAAAGCTTCATGTTGCAACTGCACATTTGCATATAGTCTTATCAGTATTCTTCAGTATTGTTATTAAAATACAGTTTTATTGGATTTAACTACTAAAGAAAGTTTTGGAGTTATAATCATGAAAGTCTTTCAGAGCTGAACATCAGTCTCCTCAGTGTTTATTCATAAATAAATATTTTCTAGATGCATGGGAAATGGATTTAGGACTTACAGAAACCTTTTATAAATCACATAATTCTTAGAAATTTTGACCATTTTCAGTGGATTAAAATAAAAAATTGAAGGAAAAAATCAAACAGAACATTTCTTAAGGGTGAAAAACTTGCATCTGTTTAAAGTAAATATAAAATTTGAAGTAAAACAGATTTACAAAATTACAAAAAATAAGAAGAATAAACGGATTTAAGCAAATTTATACAAAATAGATTGAAATCAAGAAGTTCAAGTACTGTAAAACATTTTCAGAACTGCTACTTTACATGACAGTTATGTTTATTTGAAAAGTACTGTTATAGAAATAACAAAATCATTCTGTGACACTTTCTTTAAAGAAGGCTATTGGATTAAGTGTATGTATGCTAGCCGGTCAATTGTAGTCTGTAGGGAAATCATAGTAAAATATGAGCTGGATTTTACAGCTTTAAGACAGTTAATTGCACATGCAAAACTCTCTGATGGCTTTCATGTCATACACTACATACAAAATATTCTGGGGATTTAAAAATAGATCCACTCTACCATTACTGTTACTAGACAGCTTCCTAGGGTGCCTGAAACAAGAACCATAAAACTATAAAGTAATTTAGTTTGTAAGCAACTCCCACGTTGTCCTTAATAAGGGTTCTTCACCTGGTGTGCAAAAAGCCAATCCACACACTGAGTCAAGATATTTGTCTTTACTTCTGTTCTGCAGAGTAGGGAATCAGGCATCTAACAACCACCAGCACACCCATCACTGCAAGGCACATAATATTTTTACTAGCAAGAGACACCAGAGTGATTGGTTGGTTATCTCCCTAGCCATCCTACAACATACATTTATTTGTATGCTATCTAATGGTTAAAACATTTTGGGGAGGTTCCCTAATTAGCATGCTCATGATTATATTAGGGAGGTGTGTTCTAGCATTATAATTACCCAAGGTTACTTTAGGATACACTCTTGGCTCATTTTTGGTCCAGAAGTTTTATATTTTATTTTTTATATTTTATTTTTTATATTTTATTTACATCTTAAGTCTCAGTCAGCATCTGCAAAAGAACACATAAAACACATTGTTTGGTCTCGCCTCCTGTTCAAGGTTAGGTACTTTCCATGGTGTCTCAAACATGTCTCAACTGGAACTTCTTTATAAATGTTTAACCTTGTTCTTTTGACGTCACCTGAAGGTCATCTAGTCCATGTGCTCAAAGCAGATACAGTTAGTTCTTGTTGCTCACTGCTCATGGTCTTGTCTGAGTTCTGAGTATCTTGAAGGTTGGAGATCCGACAACTACTCTGGGCTTCTCTGCCTTTGTGATTAAAAGTAGTAGTAGTAATAATAATAATGATCCTTATATCTAATCAGACTTTCCTGTGTTCTAACTTGTCATCTCAGAAGGATATAGCTCCATTTTTTTCTATACTCTCCTATTATGCAGATAGCAATCAGATTCCTGCATAGGTGGCCCAGGTCCCTCTGACAGCAGTCCTGCCCCATGTATCAACTGTTACATGCAATTTTGTGTTCACAAACCTTTTGAGAATGCACTCCATCTCATCATCTAGGTCATTAATAGACATTAAACAGTATTAGACCAATATCAGTCCTGGAGGATGCTACTTCCAGCCACCAGAAGGACTTTGTACTGCTGATTACATCTCTTTGAGCCAGGAAGGTCAACCAATTATCTACCTACCTGTGGATACTGTAGGATATCGTGTTAAAGGCCTTGCTGAAATAAAGCAATACTGCTTACAGCATATACTGCTCCCCTTGCCCACAGATGCTGTCATAGAGAGCAGTGAGGCTAGTCAAGTATGATTGCTGTTTGGTAAATCTATCCTGGCTGTTCCCAGTTGTCTTCTTGTCCTTTGTGTGCTTGGAAATTACTTCTCTCTTATTTTCCCAGGGACTGAGGTGAAGCTGACTGTCTAGTAGCTTCCTGGATCCTCCCTCTTGCTTTTTGTGGATGTTCATGTGTTATTCAACATTTTCCAGTCTACAGGTACCTCCCCCTGATCCTTTCAGGCATGATGGGTAGTGGCATTGACCAGTTGCATCAGCATCCTCAGGCTCATCTCATCTGGTGCCCTGGGTTTGTGTACGTCCAATTGGCTTAAATGCTTTCTCACTATATTCTCTACTGTGTGGTAATGCTTCATGCTCACAGGCTCTATAGGTAGGCTCAGAGATCTGGACTTACAGCCAACATTTCCCTAATGGAAATGGAAGTAAAAAAGGGATTGAATGCCCCAGCCTTTTTCATGTCCTTTGTCAGTAGTTTGCATGGTGGATTCACATTTTCCTTAGCCTTCTTGTCAATATACTTATAGAAGGTATTTCTTCTGCCTCCCACATTCATTGCTAGTAACAACTGCAGCTGAGTTTTAGCTTTTCTAACTCCACCCTTTGAGCAGTATCTGTGTATTCTTCCTGTGTAGCCCATCCTTGCTTCCTACAGGAAGGAGAAGGCTGTTCTTGTGCTTTAAGGTGTCCTGGAAGATGAGTTAGCTCTCCCAAGCTTTCCCTTTACTTTACAGGGCTGTCTTAAATGAGTTTCTGCCAGGAAGATCCCTGAACAGGCTGGATTCTACTCTCTTGATGTCCTGGGTTGTAACCATACAACCTCTCTTTCCCACTTCTCTCAGGATTTTGAACTCCACAGTTTGATGGTCGCTGTAGCTGAGGCTGCTCTTAATCTTCACAACCCTTTCTGTTTCTTCCTTGTCTGTGAACAATGGGTCTAGCAGACTGCCTTTGCTAGTTAACTTCTGAATCAGATACACCAAGAAACTGTCATCAAGAGATTCCAGAGATCTGATTGCTGCAGCCAGCCATATCAGCAGATATCAGGGTAGTTAACATGCCCCAGTGAGTATGAGTGATGCAGTAATGAAGCTTCCTCTATCTGTTCAACAAAGGCTTCATTGACTTTCTCATCATTTTTGGGCAGGCATCTACCACAGTGACACCCATGTTGGTCTGTTCCTTTGATCCTTACCCAAAAGCACACACAGACAGGTGTTGGACTGCAGGTTGCATCCACTCTAACTTGAGCCTTTTCCCCTTACTAGAATTGAGAACACCACTACCTTGGCCCCCTGCCCTTCACACTTGACCCCAGTGCTCTGTAGTCACTTTTGGTGTGTTCAGGGTCAGCCCTGGTAGTGTTATATGTGCCCATGTGAATGAGCAGCAAGATGTAATAACCCAAGGACCACATGAGTCTTGGAGGTATTGCCAAAGTGTCCTGAATCCAAACACCTCACAAGCCACAGACTTCACAATCATCAAATCAGATCAATTAGATGGATGCCTCTGTTCCCTCAGTCTCCGATGACTGTCAGCTGTCACTTCTTATTTGTGATGTAAATGCTTGATTCAGACTCACCTGGTTCTGATGTGTCCTCTGTTAGGTCTTGCTTTTCCTCACCTGTTCCCAGGTCACTATACCTGTTCTGTAATTGTGTATCTGTAGTCCAAGGAAAAAAATCTTCCTTCTGTTGGCAGAAGTCACAAGTCTCCAGCCTACCTCCTCTTGGGAGCCTCCACCTGCTACTGCTTTGAGGGTACTCTCTAGACTTTTCTTATTTACATTGTTTGGGGGTGTTGTCTTTGCAAATATCTTGTCATTCTCCTGTAAATCCTTCTAACAGCACACTCACCTCCTTCACAGCTGCTTTGTCCAGCAGTGCAGTGCCTTGGCCAGACCACAGTCCCCACGGGGAGGCCAGTGTCTCCCTCAGCCTCAGGAAGAGGCACCAGGCCCTCCCTAGTGTGTCTGGGAGTGCACAGCAGCAGTCCCCTGTAGTAGGTCCGTCTGGATTGGTGCCAAGGATAATTGTTTCAGGTGATACCAGGGACTATGCTCTGTGGTGTGTCAACAACAAGGCTGCACAGTGTGAAACTGCCCCATGCAGGCTTGAGCAGAGTGCTGGCCAGCATGACTTGATATATAAATATCAGTGGAGGAATGCAGTGATAGTAAACAGTTTTTTAGAAAGAAGTAATTAGCTTTCATTAGAGAATGTTCTTTCTGTAGGTGCTTGACTCCTGATGCAGAGGCACGTCCAGACATAGTAGAGGTCAGCTCACTGCTGTCTGATGTGATGATGAAATACCTGGATGTTTTATCCACCTCTCATCTCATGTTGGAGAAGAAACTGGATCGGGAGAGGAGACGAACCCAGAGGTACTTCATGGAGGCTAATCGAAATGAAGCAACCTATCACCATCAGCTTTCCATTTTATCACAAGTACGTACATGCATTAGGCTTTATTTTTATAATTGTTTGCCATATCTAAGAAAATATGACACAAGAAAGCCATAAATAAATCAAAATTAAAAGACCCATCCTCTTGAACATTTTTCCATGCAGTCTCTAATTTATTTTTAATGAGGTATTCATTCATTTTTCATGGACATGCTTATACAGGAAAAAAATCCAGTATCTTAAAACCTTGTATCATTCCATGTTGGACACGTGTGGAGACACTTGCAGGTTTGGTAGTGTCTGATAACATTTAATTATTAACTGCACACTTGTGAATGGTTTGTGAATAGGAGAATATATGCTTGGCTATGGTGGAATAAATTGATAATCTTGTATATGATTCTTAAACAAGGACACCTAGAAAGTGGAATCTACACAAATATAATTTTTAATTACAGATTGCTAAATAAACAACAGTGATGTTGATAAGGTATTTGCTTATGCTTTCTTACTGTCTAATACAGTTCTGTAGGAATACTTATTAAAATTCTTCAATTTATTTTAGGCTGTGTTTAAGCACTCTTTGTGAAGGACATCAGTATTTGACATAGTGAAGCAGACTTGTATATGGTCTTAGAGAATTTACATAGAAAAATACAAGGACAATGTTTTTGACTAGTAAAAGCTCACTGTGAAAATTATTGTTATGGTAATTGTGAAGCAAAGTTATAATTTACACAGCTACTCTTGTCTGTTCAGCTATTGTGTCTCTCTTAGATCCCTTTTATCAGGGCTCGGTAGTTTGCACTGAAGAACCTCGGAGTAAGAAAAAGGTTTCCAGAACACCTGATAACAAACTAATGTATTTAATTTTTTTTTTTTTTTAATACATCCTTTGTCTTCACCTACCTGGCCAAACAATACTTTGTAGAAGTTGCTAATAATATTTTTACAGTAGTTTTTTCCCTATCAATCCAAGACCGCTATTCGTATTAGACCATTTTTTTCCAATAAAAAGGATGCCAAAAACTGCCAGAAAATCCTTAACAAAAAAGGCACTTGAAATGTAAGACGTATTGAGATGAAAGAAAGATACAAAGTAGAATTGGACTTGTAACAGTATAAGCAATAATTTTCCATGGGTTTTGGGTTTTCTTACCTTACACATAGTCATTCTCTTGTATAACTGTGATGAAATTTGCAAAAAACGATACTATCAATGGAAAGCTACTTGATTTGGGATTTCAGTGCAGTTATCCTGTCTTTGGGAAAAGAGTACTCTATCCAGATCTTTGTAAGATATGATAGAATTAATAGTTTCACAATGAAGTTAGAGTACTTTTTTGTATACATACTTGGAAAATACATCTGTCTTCCAAAATGAAAAGAAAATACCTCTGTATTTTTGGGGATAATGGCTAATCTTCTCAAGGAAGGGACACTGTCATTCTAATTCTGCTCAAATCTGTATTTTATTATGTAGTTTAAAAGAAACAGGTACAACAGGAGGGTCTGACAATAATCCAGAACACTGCGGAAGCTGAGGGGAGTGTGGCTCAGTAATGAGAAGTGGGAGACCTAATTGTGTGTCCTTGTAAATAAGATAGAATAAATGAGGCTAAGATCTTTCCAATTTCAGAGGAGTGCTACAGGTCTTAGAAACAGGAGAAGCCACGTCATCTCTTTGTTCCCAGTACTGTATCAAAATGTTATGAAGTTGAAGGATTTCTAATAGAGAATAAGTATTCCTGAAAAATTTGACCTTTAAAAAAAAAGGCAATATTCTGACTAAAAGTACTAGGAAGAATTTCAAGCAGCTGTTCCTGAAATAAAAACCCTGTAAGGTCTTGTCATGGTTTAGGGTCAGGCAGCCCCTTAAAACTCTAACAGACGCTCTCCGTTAACCTCCCTCCCCAAAGGGGAAGAGAAAGGGAATAAGGGAGAGAGTCTGAGCGATTAGAAAAGGAAACTAGAACAGCTTTAATGAAATAATAATAATAAAAATTAAATATATACAAATCAGTATCAAACCCAACACCCCTGATGATAATTACGTCACTGTCCCCACTGATGCACCGGGAGAGTACCAGACTGGGCCCAGCAGCAGGTGGGAGCTGTGTTCAGGGGCTGGATTCTGGTACTGGATTCAGGACCACACTGACTGGGATTGAAGGCAGAATGGACAGAGTTCTCCTCAGATACTTCTCAGAAGAAACCGAAAGAGGACACGAGCCAAGCTGGTA